>JAZGTJ010004965.1:0-28950 GCA_036877575.1 Botia almorhae
ATCAATCAGAACAGATTTGTATTGATTGCAGTTGCTCTACTCTAAACCTGCACTTTGGTTTTTGATCCTGTTCAATAAATCACTGCATTTTAAAGTGTGTTTTTGGAGGCAGTAACGTGCCAGGATAACTCGACTGTATTATTTCTCCATGAAGATATACTGTACATTGTGTAGTGGCCAGTAATGACAAACTATAGTGTATTTTGACAAAATATATAAACAATAAATATAACAATACACAATAAATATGTTTCTGAGCTATGTTCCTGTAGTTCTCAGTTGCTAGAGACGTGCAATGCAAAGGTTGTGGGTTCGAGACCCAGGGAGCACATGCGCTGACAAAATGTGTAACTTCAATTAACTGTACTGTATGTCGCTTTGGATAAAAAGCGTCTGCCAAATGCGTCAAATGTAAAATGTTAATAAACAATACCAATGAAATAGAAATGGAGAAAAGTAGGGGGTGCTTTTATGCCATGGTCTTTTGTCTGTGTGTTTTGCTCTATTTTTGGACCTCAATAACACTTCAGCTGTAGTAAATGGAACACTGTAGTGGATTTATGACAGAAGTGATGACGCTAATCAGTGTCAAGTGTGTAAACCACTCCTGTGTGACTCCTCTCATCCTGCATTGTTACATGGCTCAAAGCATGATGGCATTGAAACTCCATCACTATCCAACAACTTAGTAGCTCAGGAACTGCTCGTGTCGAAGCAGCCAATTACAATATGCCTGGAGTTTGACCCATTTCGGGTAGTAATAGTATTTAGAATATTATTAAATACCACAGAGACAGTGAATAGAGCCTACGTGACAGAGAAGTCTGTTTAGACCACTATCCTTCTGATAGAAGTCTGTTTTTCCTCTGTGTGAGCTTCTAAATGGGGCATTCGTGGACTGGTCTCTAAGAGTCTGTAAATCAAAGGTTTCAGGCTCAATGCTTGAGGTCACATTTCCAGTATGGGTTACCATACATTGACAAATACTTTCACTTTCACTTCTGAATATTGTAGAGAGGCTCTCTCGAGAATGACAAACTGTTTTAATTAGGCAAAGGCCCACACACAAACATATGGCAACATACACAGTAGGCTGATTTTCTATTATTGGAGAAAATACTCCACTATTGTTCAGTATGGGCTTTATTGAATGTCTTCTTATAATCTGATTTTATATATTTCTGTGTAAACCAGGATGATATTGTGAGTCTGATAACTGATAACTAGGAAAAAAAGCTGTCATGTCAACTTTTAGAGATGTGCTTACTGCTGTATATAACAGATGGACACATACATGTAGGTTCACACATGCATGTACACACACATTCACATGTTCATATAAACGGTCTAATTCAGAACCAGACCCAGTGATTGTGTGTATGGTTGTGGAATATCAGTGTTTGCGTGTGTTTGTCTTTCAACAGCTTTCAATGTTTTGTCTGATTTTAAATGGGGGGAAGGAATACATTGTTTATTTGTGAATCAAGGCTGTATGATCTTTATAAGCGGACCTAAAATCAACACTTCACAAAAGGTTGTTGAAATGTCCATTCAAAACCTGTGTGTGGTCACGTGCTTCTGATGGATGGGCAGTCTCACTGAGAGGGTTTTGTTTTACTGTATTAGCGAAGACATCTCATAAAAACCCACAGCTGCTATATCATCTATATTTGTTCCTTTACCCCTAAATCAAATTTTTTTTGTCCACCTACACAAATGTATTTTTGAAGACTTTTTAAAAAATGTGGTTCTTGCAAGTGTAGCTAACACACACACACACACACGCTCACTCTCCTCTTTCATGCACTTTTAGACAGCCATCTGTTTGTTATCCTATTGTTTGGCATTGTAATTATTTAACAATACCTTTTGCTAACTGTACAGTATCATATGTCTTTGACGTAGTCACTTAGGGTGCCTGGCTACTTTTGTAAAGTCAGTAAGTTGATTCAGAGCCCTGCCACAGGGGCGCACTGTCCTCTCCAGAGATTAACCCTTACCAATTTCCTCTCTGAATCTGTCTGGGTAACTTGCTTCTTCATAAGTTGGTTTTGTTATTTTAAAGTCTGTACAAGATTGAACTTGCTCTGCAATGTGATGTGGGTTTGTGGTGGTTTTTGAAAATTAGGTGATTGTGAAATCTGTGTTTGCGAAATATGTTTCATGTACATGTCACAGATGCAGATGCAAGAAATTGATAAACCTGTATTCCTCCTTCAAGGGCTCATATGTAAGCTTTATATAATTCCTGACCACGTCATTCACTTTAATAAAAACTAACTTGTTTGAGGTATTGGCGTGCTGGGGGATTGTCTTCCTGTGCATCTTAACTAGCAGGCCTAAAGCATTGTGTTAGCAGGGCAAAGGTTGTGGGTTCGAATTCCCAGAGAACACACATACTCAATATGTTAAATGCACTGTAAGTGGCTTTGGATAAAAGCATATTTTAATATAGTGAATGTAATCTTAGTCTTGTCATGTATGTGAAGCATGTACTTTACTGAGGGGTTAAGTGTTAACACATCTTATCTACATTACTGCCACCTACTTACTGTTACCTCCACAGGTATTCTAACCCATTTATTTCCACCTCTAAAAACAGCGTCTAAATCCTCACAGTGTCCTTCACTGGCTAATCTCTAGGCAGGTGGTCAATAAACGAGCAGCTGCCGCACAGCCCTGCCCTATACCCCAAGATGACCCGTGAAAAGAGAAAAAAACAGACATAGTTCACAAAACCTAAATTAACACACGTGTTCACATATATAGTTTCACGCATACATATACACATCATCTATATACAAACAACATGCAAACAGACAAATATAGAGTATATATTTTGGTGTATACATAGTCTAATAATACTATCATAATTATATCATTATATTAACCCTTGGTAATTGAACAAAATATGTGAGGATTTTGAAAGTGGTTCCTCTGGAAGTAATGCATGGTTGCAAAAACATACGAGGCAGCAGATAATCTTTCATTGCATTTACGTGCCACAAGCCACGCTGTTTACGATAATTATTATTTTATGGTTACGTGACCATTGACAAGCACTGTCCTATCACTACATGTTATAGAAGTGGGCCAAAGTCAACCCATACCAACATTTGTTTTCTAGTACTGCAGCTGGCTGAACAGCAGGTCAGTGTATAAAATCAATATTCTCTAATGACATCTGTTCTTACAACTCACTGCCCACCATAGGGCCACCTGTCATGGTTACATTAGGAATGCTATACTGTCTCATAGGAGGAAGCAGGGGTCAGATGGGTGTGTGTAGCAGTCAACAGATACTTAAGCCCACAGATGTTGCTCATGAAAAATACTAGTAATTGTGTTTTTCTTTGGCAAGAAAAAACAAACAAGCTACATGTGGTCAAATGAATAAGGGTCTCTTTAAAATCATTACTGTAATGAAGATTCTTTACAGTATTATAGCTAGATAGGCAACATTTCTGACGCGTTTAAATTAGGCCGATGCTTCTGCTAAAATGGTATTGACTTAAAAAAACTCTGACCTACGTGCATTTTCAAGAATACAGTAAAATGCCGTGTCACGTGTCACGTGAGAACGCTTTAAATCGTAGTCTTTAAATGCGTAGCCCAGGGCAAGTGTTTTGCATGGTAGAGCCGGTGCGTGGGGGTAAGCGACAGACAAGACAGGGAGATTGTGAGACACGCACACACACACACAGTAAAAGAGACTCATGGCTGAATGCAAGGGATTTGTTATACACTTCTGAAGGACGCCGGCGAACTGTTGTATAAACCTACAGCGCGTATTGATACGGAAATCAAGTGCTACAGGATATGCTTGACATGGCAGCGCGGCCGGCATTCATACTGATGAAATAACGGCCGGCAACTTACAGCCGGCGTTCTCCTTCCGAGCCGTACTCTACGATTGAGCAAGAAGTCAAGGGCGATACAGGGACACCGTTAGAGTACCGGGTGCCCGTTGTGTGTTTATTTAGAAGTGTTGTCGAGCAAAGATCTTCTTCCTGGAAAAAGCGCACGGTCAGGATCACACTGTACCGCAATGCAAGAACGACGATCGAAGCGCCGCTTAAAGCAACACAGCAATACTTAACCTTGACAAAAATTGAGGAATCAGACGCCACGCAGACAGCCGAATCGTGAGTCTCTCTTCCCCTTTTGAAAAAAAAAACTGCACAATGCACCGGACTCGTAGGATTATTTAAGCGACAATCTACTAATTAATGCACTACGCCGCATCTTCGTGCGAGATCGCCCGCTTCAGCTGCGAGATAATCGGGCGGATGAAACCGCTGCATGAATTATGCACGGCGGAGCATGAATAATACACCGGGTTGACGCTCGGTCTCGGAAACCGGCCGGTGCACGACCGTGTCCCACATGGCCTAGTTTCAAAGCGAAGCTTTTAATGCGGGAGAGATGCAGCCGCAGTGAGAAGCAAAACAGACCTTCGATCAGCACTGGAAATTAAACAAGCACGCTGTTTGCTTTCATGTCTGACCGGGACGAAAGTGGAGAAAGTCGAATGGACCTCAGGTGACACAGACGTGACATGAACGTCAGGACCAGATCATCCACATGGAAGACTTTAACCATGTACAAGAGGCATCCATTGTTTAGAAATGAATTTACCACGACAATTATTTTTAAATGCTTGATTTAACGAAAGAGAGACAATTCTGCTAAGACAATAGTGATTTTTTTTTGTACGTGTTGTTGGGATTTACCGAGCCACGGGAATTGCCTTTTGTCAGCTCAAATACATTAACATGTTAAATATTTTAAAAGTAATGATTAAACACTTGTAAGGATTTGTTGAAGGATTAATAACTTACTGTACCTCTAATCTCCTACTTTCATGAAAGCAATACTGGTTTGAAGACTATTTTTAACGTGGTCGAGTGGTTGCTTTACATATCAAGTCAACTTATGAGTCAACAATGATTCTAAGCTCAGGTGATCTTTCTGATTCGGTGAAATTCATCTTTTCTGTTTGAAAAATACTGAGCCATAGTTCTATTTATCAAGGTGGTTCTTAATAAAGAAAGGCCCAATCATGTGGTCGTTGCCATTAGTACGCCACACCGATGTTCCACCGAGAGTGACTGAGAACTTCATTCTGTCTGGTTATCGTTTCCCCAATTACAGCCTCCGGCAGTGCCTTGCATCTGCTTTTCGTCCGACCAACGAGACTGGAAACTTTTGGACGCACTTCCTCCCTATCTTCGTGTTTGCCTTCCATTTCCTAGAGGTGTTTGCATGGGATGGAGCACCTGAACCCAGCGACCCCTTTTTCTACCCCTTCTGGAATTACTGTCTTGGGGTGTTTTACCTGCTGCTAGCCAGCAGCCTGGCTCATCTCCTCAACTCAATGTCCCTCATCATTCGGGAAATCTGTTTTTTTGTGGACTATGGCACCATCAGCGCATATACAGTGGGTTCCTCCTTGGCGTATTATTACTACATCTACCCTCAAGCGGGTATACCAGATATGGGGTTTGGTGGACAGAACGCTTCCCAAAAGAAGGGCCTGATAAACATCGAGGAGGAGACTTGGCCCTCTACATCCCCTTCCCCACAACCATCAGCACTCTGCTCATTCTTTGACAGCCTCTACATCCCGTCCTCCTGCCTGGTTGCCATCATATGTGTCCTGACCTGCTGCAACACCAGACAGCGCTGGAGGAAGTACCGTTACGCTGTTCGAACGCTTGTCTTCCTTCTCCCCTTCTTCATCTCCTCCACCCCTATCTTCTACCGTCTGTTGAGATCCTCTCCTGACACTCCCCGTTCTCCCTCATCCCCCTCCCCGTATCTGTTTTCTACCATGGCTGCCTTTTTCTATCGCCACTGCTTTTGGCTGGTGGTATCTGCCCTCTTTAATATCAGTAAGATCCCCGAACGGTTGTCTCCAGGAAACTTTGATATCTGGGGTCACAGCCATCAGTGGTTCCATTGCTGCACCTTCCTGTCGATCCTGGATGAGCTACATATGATCAAGGTGGAGATGCGGGCCCTGCTACTCAACCCAGCCCTGGTACTGTCGCCTGTTGTGCCACCCAGGCTCCCCGGACCAACACTTTGCTCCACATATGGAGTTATGGTGCTTCTGCAGGGGTGTATAGCAAGCATCATAGCCTGGTTTGGCTGGTGTGCGTATCACATTTATGCACCAGAGCAAAAAAAGCTAAAGGAGCATTAGGAGGTGCCCATAGAATGCTGGTCAGGTCCAAAGCTCTTTTAACAATGTTATAATGTCAACCATTTGATATCTGCAGTACAAAGTTTGTCATTTAAATAATTCCGAGTTTAATATGGCCACTGTTTAACAAAAGAAATGCATACGTGGCATTATTTTTTGAAAATTGTAAATGTTTTAGCAAGTCTCAATATAAAGACGGTCAAAGGATATTGTTTTTTTTAGTTGTTGTAGGGTGGCCAAGGGCCTTGCTGCTTTCCCGTCAGCAAGCTAATCTTGCCCATTTGCTCTCTAGGGAATGTATGGAAAATGTTGTTGCATTTACTGAACGTTCTCATAATGCTTACTTGAGAGAGTTAAAATCTAGGAAACTAGTTAGGAAATCTAAATTGACTAACACTGTCCAATTCGCTGCCTTGTGAAATGCGCTCTCTCTCTCTCTCTCTCTCTCATTCTTCTAATCCTTTTCTCTATCTCACTTTTTCTTCTATCCACCCACTCACATTTCCTCTCTTTTTAAAAGCCCCTTTAAACAGGAAGTGCAGACAAACAGCATGCAAGCACAAATAGCTTCAACCAAAGTGTCTGAGGTTGAGGGAAATGAAAGGGGTGTGGTTTCACTGAAGTCCACAGTCCTTGTTTTCAATGAACATTACATTTTCTCCCTCTATACAGTCACTACTGCACCCTAATTATAATGCATCACAGCATAGATAGATAACTAGATATCAGTTTTAAAGCTGTATCTTAATCTACTGTTAACTATGCATGCCAGTTGATTGTATATGCTTCTCTGTGACTTGACAATTGGTTGAAAGGCCTTGACAGGAGAACTGAATGGAGAAAAATGAAGCCATATCATATTATATTGTTTATAAAACATATCAGCAAGTACTGTTTTACTTTAGAGGCCAGTTGTGGAGACAGAAGTTAATTGTAGTCACAGACTACGCACAATTGTCAGTGGCAAATCAAACATAATTCATTAATGACTTCAGTCCAGGTTTAGGCAACTAAACAGTTGCTATGAGGTGGTTTGCCTTAGTTGTAAACAGCCTTGAGATGTCACTGAGCTTTTCATTGGTTGATTGAATTTTCATTTAACCAATCAGATGCTTTCAGTAAGTGGTGCTTTTAGGACAGAGTTTGCTAAGTGCTTTAGTGAAACACTTGTTGACAAATCTTGCAGGTTATTTAGTCCGAGAGTAGAGTGTGATTTAACAATGTTTGTGAGTCTCTGTGTGAACACGTCTGCTGTATTTCTGTGTTGCTGTGAACAACAAAATGGAGTCATGGATGAATCGGAGGCTGTGGCTGTCAAAAAAGATATTTTGTCTCTGTTTTGTCCTCCTTTTTCAGGCAGGCCGAATAGTTGCAATAGGTGTGAGGACATATTTGAAGCATTATTTCACTCTGTTTATATGTATAACATCATCCGCACGGATTAATTAATTATTCATGACTCGTATGTATGAGTTCTTAGTAGCCTCATAGTTTATACTTACTAGTTGCATCGTTGTATGTTATATTGCACTGTTGCACAAGCGTAGTTCCTAGACCGCATTTTTGATTTGCACATAAATTACCTAATGTTTCTGAGCTAATCTGTGATCGGGTATATATTTTAATCTAACTTTGAAGGTTTCAGCGGTTTTGACCGAGCATTGATAGACCATCTGCCCAAATCTGCAACTTCATTTGTTAGACATCAGGTATAACAAATGTCAGTGCTGCCCGGGCAATGTTTGTCCTCTCATATTGCCGTCCTTACGCTAAAACCTCAAACCTGTAATAAGATATGTACTGTAGTAAAAGTCTATCCTGTATCATTTATATACATATATGCATATATGTGTATTGTGTGCGTGTGTGTGTGCGTGCGTGCGTGTGTGTGTTTGTATCACACAAACATATACACGCAGGACACATATATAACATATATACAGACATACCTAACATGTATTTGATACAGGCCAATTAGAAAGTCTAGTTCTAGAAGAGTTTATCTAGAATAGTTCTCAGGGGAGAAAAAACAGATTCTTAATGCACTGGAGAAACTGCTGTACCTGTATGCCGACTGCTGTAGTGTGAATTTATCATCATGGTTTACTTAAGTAGATCATGCTAATATATCTTATTTATTAAGATATAGGCTTAAATATTGACATTTTAGTATTTTTGTTTTAGTGCATATTAATATATATGTAATGACTTCCTGTACCACTAGATTCTATTTTAAACTGTATCAATAGATGACTAGAGATCAATAAACTGAAATGGTAAATCGGCTCCGTCTGTTTATTGTTGCATACATGAATTCAATTTTAAAAAGGTGTTGTTTTTTTCTTAACAGAAATGTGTGAAATATGCATGTTTATATATAAAGATTGAAATTATATAAGTGATACGAGTCAGATGCTAAGCTGGGAAATCCTTAGAGACGGTGTAAATAGGCCCAAATTGACCCATCCACAATTCCAGGTCTGCAGGTGTGAGTTTGCCTGTATTTGCATTTAAATAACCATGTGTGTAGGTCAGAGACAGAGAGAGTGTGCAAGAGAGCAAGCAAGCGGGAGAGAGATTGACTACTGCTAGTAGAGTAACACGTGCACAGTTTCATTCTCTGTTTTTCATGTTCATTCATGCTTGTATATCTGTCTGCCTGTCACACATTTCTACATACATATGATCTATCTATAAAACACAGTTTGAAATTGTAATGTCATTCTGGCTAAACAGCAATGATATCAGACAGTTATCAGTGTGGGACATCTCATATAAATGAGGGGAGGAAGAAACCATGGAAAACACATTTTCTCTTCTCTGTGTCTCTCTGGTTCTCTCTCTTTCTGGCTCTGCTCCAGCCCACTGCAGACACACACAACCTCATTCTAGATCTGCCCACTTGATGGAGACATACAGCAGTGAGCGTTCTATCAGTCTGGAACACTGAGTTCAGGGATGAAATCCTTTGTGGCACTTTAGGTCTTGTAGTCAAAACATACATGTCAGAACATGCTTGTTTGTACACATTTTGTAGCAGAGGACAGCACAATCGCATAATTGAATATAGCTCATGGCTTTGATAATTGAACAGTATTAAAATACATTTGAGAAAAACACTGAGGAGCATTACAATATGATTTTCAGAAATATAAAATAAAAGCATAATAACTTGCCAATGGATGTTTAATTAAAATTCTTTAATTGAAGGTTGTTAATTTAAAAGGAATACACTGTATCATATAGAAGAGTTTGGGTAGTCTAAAAAAAAAGCAATGACTTCACCTTGTAATTTATATAATAGTCCCTTCAGAACTGAAAGCAGATATAAACAGCTGCTGATGTTGACTGAATATATGATACATGACACAGATTTCTGAATCTTCTGTTCTTTATCTTCGTATTAGAGAATATACAACATTAGAGAATAAACAGACCGATTTACGATTTTTTTGTGCCACCTCCAGTTATATAAAAGATGCAAAGTCGATAATTAGAGAATTAATGCATTTTGACATTTCCATTTCTAAAATATATATATATATATGTGTTATTAGTAATCCAGAGTGGGTGGGATTAAACACGTTTCACCCATTGTGATTGGTCTAGGTGTTTGTGATGTCAACATGATTTCTTTGCGAGAATGGCCAATGCTTTGTCATGCACTGGCTTGTGCTCCAGGGCAAAGCTGGAGGGGGTCAGACTGCCGAGCCCTTCGTCGTTTACCTGACCCATCAACACATAGTTCATCCCTATGAAGTAAATTCACAGTGATCAGTAAACTATTAAATAAAACAATGGTGAGCGAATGCAAATGTGAACTAGTGACATTTTCTTAAAAAAGCTGTACAGTGAAAATCTCTGTTGTACTGACATTAATGCGTTATACTTGCATTTGTGCTGCTACGGCTGCATGTAAGCACAGTTAGATGCGATTGTAATGCAAACTTGCCCATGTGATGTTGCTTTACTACATTTACTACAGCTGTATATGAAGCATCAGTCACACAAAGTCATGCAGAATTTAATTAGACTATATTTTTTACCCTTGCGCAGTGCTGGACACTTGACGCATGTAGCTGTCAGTGTGACAGAGGTGATGGGTCCTCTCTTCCTGACATTCAGTCTTCCTGCCTTATACATCTTTATGACAGACACTTCAACTTCAGCACTGCCCTGAGGTCCTGGGGTCAATGATGTCACTTTACCAGTCAACACTGTGGGAGAGATGGGGGGGTAAGACCACTAGGGAAAACTTTTGCATTTTTCTAATTAAATATTACCAACATTTTATATTTTCAGAATAACAATAGAACAGAAAAATCAACATGAATTTCAGTTAATTCCTAGTATTTGGTATGTCCTGTATTTGCTTGCAGGACAGCATGTACTCAGACTGGCATGGACATGATGTTGTCCAGGTATGATCTGAGAATGTTCACGTTAAAATGTGTGTGTGTTTGTGTGTGTGTTTGTGTGTGTGTTTGTGTGTGTGTAAATTGTACATATGTTGTATGATTGCATTGTTCTGGTGTGTGTATAGTTGCGTAAACTTAGTTAGATTCAGTATGTTGAGAACTGATGCTGAGATGCTCAAGATTTTGCTGCTGCTTTCTGTTTACTGTAAGTGCTGCCTCAATTATTCCATCATCTCTGTGTGAACAGCTGTCTGCACTAAAAGCCTCAGTGACTTTCTGCCTGTTAACGCACAGATAAGCCCCTGGGGTCCACGTCTGTCGCAGGCAATTAGGGAAAATGAAAAAAGGCAGAAATAGCAGAACGAAAAAGACAAAAAAGAAGCAACTCACCAAAATGACTTGGGCAGAATTGAGTCAGGAGAGTGCCGAGTCTTTTGCATGGTTGTGAACACAGTGGGTTCCCCACTGAAGCTTTGAACACACAAACACAAGTAATTAGTGTGGCATGCACAACTAAATAATCAACATACAACTAAATATCAGACTGTTACTAATTTTTTTTACCTGTATTTGTTGTTGTCGTTTTGTTTCCAGGTTTTGTAATGGGTTTAGTCTTTGGCTTTGCAGTTGGTTTGGCACCAGGCTTTGGTTTATGTTTAATCACAGGTTTAGGTGTAGGCTTAATCTTAGGTTTTGCTGTCACTTTCACAGCAGGTTTGTTTGGGACTCTTGCACCTGTTCTTGTTGTAGACTTCGGCTTTGTTGGGGGAGTAGGTCTAACTTTGGGTTTGGTTGTGGGCTTGGACCTAGGTTTAGGAGTTGGCCTGGGTGGCATGGGCTTACGTGGCCCTGATGGAGCTTTTGGCGTCGGTCTAGGCCTAACCGGTTTGGTTTTCGGTGTAGGTCTTGCTGGTGGGGCAGTGGATGAAGTCTCAACTCTGGGGCCATGTATTGTGTCCAGAACAGAAGTGGGTGTCCGCGATCCACGTGGAACGCTCTTGTAGTGAGCCATGAAGCCTGCAGCTGTGACACTCAGATCTGATACGAATTGTACCAGCAGCTCATTTCCATTGGTCACCACCACACTGACACAGAAGCATAAAGAGAATTATAAAACTTAAATGATTGGACAGGCATTAACATTTACATTTAAAGCTGCAGTTCGTAATTTCACCTCCATTTACCGCCATCTCTGTTTGAAACGCAAAATTGCAGGTTACTTTTCATTATGTATGCTGAAGTCAAATGAAGCCAAACTGACATTTCCTGGGCCCCAACAGCTCAAATTGTAAAGCATTATTATAAACTTACCGTTGTGAGTCGGGGTAAGGTAAGGAGAACGTGTTGAACGCTGATCTGTTATGTACTTGCTCAAAAATCTGTTATTTATTTTTAACCCAAAATAAGTCACAGATTGCAGTTACAGGCATTTGGCTAATGTTTTCACCCAAAGTGACAGAGCTTTTAAGGTACGTTATTCATTTGTGTGTTCCTTTGGATAGCAATAATTAAAAAATACATTAAGGAATCAGCCATAAAGCTAATAACCAACATTGCTAATACTTGAATAAAGGCATTCATTGATCGTCTAAAGTACAAAGATCATATTTTGAAACATATGACTGTGTGAAAAGAAGGTATTTCCTAATTGGGAGGCACATTCTTCCAGTAAACTTCCCTTAGGACAGCTGACCTTGTAGAAAACAACAACATCCTTTTCCTGTGTAGATAAGACTGTTTGACTGATTCATTTAATATAGTGGTGTATGAACAGAGCCTGCAGATCAAATATTAGAATAAATTCGGTGCATAGGATTTCACTCACTCTGGGGCTGAATCTCCACAGAATTTGCCAATCCGGCGAGAGTCATCGGTCTCGCCCCCGTTGAACAGAGCCACGTAGTCATAACGACAGTAAGCGTCTGATTCTAGGTCCAGTTTCTCAAACTTAACCTCAATAACCTGCACACGCATGCACGCACACACACACACACACACAAATGTTAGGTTTCTATGCTTTGTTGAAACTTTCCATAGATATAATGACTTTTAGACTGTATAAACTGCATATACTATCCCCTAAACCTAATCCTCACAGAAACATTTTTGCACTTTTACATTTTCAGAAAAGCATCATTTAGTATGTTTAATAATCAATTTCCCACTGGCTGGTCCCCACGATGTAGGTGTGTGTGACTTTAACCATCCTTGTATGTACACACACACACACACACTTTGATATGTAGTTATGTAAGTCAATGCACTAGCTCTGAGTTTAAAAACAGGTATAAAGCTTCTTTCATTTTTCATGCCCCTCTCTCACTCTCTCTCCTTCCATGTCCCACCTTTAGCATTTCTTTCTGAATGGGGTCTTTCACATAGTCTTCCACATACAATTTGTCCCCTCATCATGAATGCACACACTAGTGTATGTTTATACATGTACACACATACTGAAAATCTCACTAGCAGCTTCTAGTGAACTAAAACTCAATTAGTCTTCTAATGATTCGGCAGTTAAATCAATTTCATGCCACGAGACTGAGAAACTAAAGGAGAGAAATGATGTCTGAAGTAAGATTTGCAGCCAGACCATGTTGGTGTCCACAGATATGTGCCAAGAACAGCTGATGCCTGCTGGGTAATCGGATTCTGGCCAGTTTGGTGTCTTCACTGAACCTTCAGCTTTAGTCAGTCTCCCACCACAGAACTGATTCTCTACAGGGAATGGAGGGAGGGAATAAGGAAAGAGAGAGATATTCTGTATACTCCCAGTAAATTGTTTTAATTAAAATATTCATACGAAAATTCCTATCATAATTTTGAACCTCTTAAAGTCAATGTTGACTAGGGGCAGAGCCAGAGAAACAGATTTGTGATTTGAAACCATTTTCTGACATGATACTATGTGCAAATTTAAACGGTAAACAACTGTATACTGTACAACAGTATTCTGTACATTAGTCAAAAGCTAAAAATGGATCATTTCCATGTCTGGATTGTTGATGTAATTGATAAAATTGTAACTGTAGTCGACATACCATCAACATGTGGTTTCCCTCCACTGAAGTAAGCCAGAAATCCTCGTCCTCCTGTACTGGCATCAGATGCCATCTCCACCATCATGGTGTTTGAGGTGGAGATGAGAGCACCAGGTCGGAACGTTCCACAGAACCGGCCCAGTTTCTGCACTGTGTACGAGTGGCCATTGTAGACATCCACGTAGTCATAGCGACAGGTGGGATCCGCCTCCAGATCAAAGATCCTGAACTGGAGCATCACAACATGACCTTCTGGGACCTGACAGGAGAGAGGATGTGATTGCCATGTAATAGTTGGTGTATAATTGAAAAACAATAGGAACTAAAGGTTATGGACTTACTGTGATGTACCAGGTGCATTTGGAGTTTGGCTTGTAATGAGAGGGGAAACCCTCACTAGCCACAAATCCAGAGTCTGTCACCAAATGACCACCACACAGGAATATGGGCCTGGGGAACATGGAAAGGAAAGAAAGAAAAAAAGGAAAGAGAGACAGAGAGAGAGAGAACGCTTATTTATGAACATCATGTTTAAAGCAATGTCTTTATATCGTTAGGCAATGTTGCCTGCACTGTCATATTTAAACACACAAACCACAGCAAACTAAACACTCGGTTTCGACTTTCCAGAAAGGGTCACTGAGCTCTGTTATAGATATCATGTTTATATAAAGGTTTGCTTCATCTGCTGTCGTTTTCTGCTCATACTCGGACACGACAAAGTCAAGAATAAAGTGAATTTACACTATACTGTCATTTCAGAATGCATATGTATGCACACAAATGTAATATTTCAGGCATGGTGCACTAATTATGTGGTTTGGAGCAAAATTATCAAAATATGCGCAGGCTGTATGTAGCAAAAAAAGACACAACAAACAGGAAACTTGTGGCATTTTAGTTGATATAACAAGCCTCTGCTTGAAAGGGAGATTTTCATAATTTGACTTTTATCAGTTGCTGGAATAGTTGTGTAAGGAGATAAAGAGCTGATCTGTCCAATTAAACTGTGTAAACAGTCAGGGAGTCAAGTTTTGGTATAACAGCCCTTTTAATGAATGCTTACATATTCATGCCAAATGCATAAATGTAAAAGTTATGCTTTGTTTCCAAAATCGATGTAATAAGTTGGATTTGTGATGTGATGATCAATGCAGTGCATGATAGTTTAACAAAAAAAATTTATATAAATAATTATAGTAGTGAAATTAAAGGGGCTTATTAATCAAGCCATGTCGCAAATTCAGGTTTATGGTAAATTAAATATCATAGTATAGTCCTATTCTTTGTGCTGTGTATGAGGCTTAGATATAGTGAGATGTTAACATCAGTTACTGAATGCTTGCATTCACTCTCTCGGTCTCTCTCTCTCTCTCTCTCTCTCTCTCTCTCACAAGCATACACATGTGCCAGTGCATGTACAAAATCACACAAAAGCTCACACACTTACCTTGTGAAGTTGGTCTGGCTTTGTCCATGCACCCATCTTAACCCCAAAAACAGGAGCCCCAAATGCCACACACATACACCCCCCCACATCCTTCTGCTCAAAGAAGCACAGAGAATAAGTTAGTGAGGACACGGAGGAGAGGGGCGAGTTTAAGGGCGTGCTAGAGACGGGAGGCGGATTGAAAAAGGGAGTCGGGAGGCAGAGAGAGACGGGAGAGCCAAAATGAGTGAAGGGAAAAAATAATGTGTCCCAGAAACCACTGATGTGGAATGATTTACAATTGAACATTTACAATTGAACGAGAAGCTATAAACAACCAAACTAGCACAACAACCAGCAACCCGTACCACATCCTCAGCTGTTTGTCTGGTCTTATGTTGACTTAGCAAGTTGTATTTTTAGGGTGCGTGTGTTTGTGTGATTTTTCCTCGCTTGTTAAACAGTGCAGTGTTGAAAAAGTGAGATCATCAGAAGTCTGCAGATAAACGGCAGTACTGTAAGACTTTCTGCTTTTGTTGTTGGTCCTCTTTCACTCTCCCAAACGACCCGTCGGTATGTTGCGGTGCAGGGAAAGAATGCAAGTCAAGCTAAACTTTCTTACTAGGGCGACTGGCACAAGCAAACATGTTATTAAAATTTCCAGCGACAAAATCTGCTTTTATAACTCCCATATAGTTTAACAATCATCTTTATCATAAACCATTTTTGTGCATTGTGCGTATTTGAATGCATTTGTAATAGTGTGTGTGCCATGTTTGTGACTGGAAAACTTCTACATGTTTTTATAGCTCGGTGGACATTCTTGTCCTAAACTAAAAGGCTGTGGTTTGGTAGGAAAGCCACTCATTTTAATTCACTCTACTGTCTCCAAAGCATACAATGTGCTTTTCAATCATATATTCACTGTATATTCTTACAATTCCCTTAAATCTTATTTTAACCTTGGTTCACGAAGCATCTACACACCACAACACTGAATCATAATCTTTTTATTCTTTTTTATATACAAAGGAATACACACATACAAATACTTACAAACTGTTCAAAGACGACTTGAACCCAAAAAGCATGGCCGAAACCAACAGAAATGAGAGTAGGAAAATGTCTTCTAACAAAATCTCTTAAGGTTTTGTCCTCTTTGACTGTACAGCCCCAGCTATGGGCGTCAGTCTTACTCTGATTGTGCCCTTCAGGAAGTGCTACTTTGAAAGGATGCTTTTCGCTACAAATACTCTTTGGAACCCTACTGTTGCCATGGTTACTGTAATGCTATTTACCTAAATTGTCATTTGTACGTGGTGGTGAATGTAAACCGTAATAGCCCAATGATTTCTGACTGTTCTTTTGCGGAATGCATTTTACACATTTCATCCAAGCTTTTAACAATTACACACGGCACAAAACAATTTTCCTTTAAAACTGATGATGTATAAAAAAATATACAGAATGCTAAAAAAAATTGTGTTAGAGAAAAGTTGGTCGAAAAATCCTAGACAAGCTTGTGCATTCCTGTAAAAACGATATAATGATGTTTCCCTAATGTTTGGGAAATGTCCTGTGAGTCTGTTCTCCTGTTTAAGGATATATTTACAACATCTTAATCAACTTAACACTACAAGCTTAACCTTTACATATTTAAAATGTTTTTTAAGTGCACCACAAAATGTGTTCGTGTAGGTCACTAGAACTGAAAATGAGCAGTAGCGTAGGATTGTCCAATCCAGTGTAGTCTGAAGCGAAGTACACCTTGTTACCTGCAGAAATCACAACAGGTAACAGATCGTAACCTTTCTGCACAACCAACACATCCCCGGGCTAAGCAACTGTGACATCACAGTCTTTCAATAAAGCAGACGTTCTGCTTTACATTCATTGTCTGTCCGCCGCCTTGGCTTTTTATTTATTGTCTTGTATCCATCAATACAAATAATTACAACAGTATCATTTAATGAGTACACATATGATGTCATCAGTCAAGGATATCAAGTAATGTATCCCGCTGATGACCAGTCACTCAAGTCTTTAGTGTGTCATCTCTGTAAGAGAGGCACGGATTCCCTCCTCAATCTGTGAGGTCACTTCCTGTTCTTCTATCATCATGTCTTGGTCATTGACTTGTGATGTCATAACAGTTCCATCCTTCTTAACCTCCTTGTTTTCTTCTCCCTTAGCCTTGCTTTTCTCCATGGCTGTGTCTGCATGCATTTGTTTCTCAGCTGCGGCGCCCTCTTCTGTCACCTCCAAAACACCACAGAGCTCCATCTCAAGGATCTCAACATCAAAGGGAGCCACTGAGGGAACTAAAGGAGGGGACCTACAGCCCTCACATGCCTGAGAGAGAGAAAGAGAGAGAGAGAGAGAGACATAACTATTAATAGAGAGTAACGTCACATTAAAGGAACATCATATTGTTAGTCAATGTAGTTTTTTATATATTTATAGTGGCAAAACAACACGATGTTGAAGTAGTCCAAATTAGACGCATTTTAATGTACTGCAAGGGCAGTAGTCTAATTCAGAGATCGAAACTCACCGGAATGTTGATGGCGCGAGGCAGACGTCCGGTGCGAATCCAGGGATGAACCTGACTCAACTCTCTCTTCTGTTCCTCTGTGAAGCGAGGCTGCTGTTTCTGCATCGCTCTTAACGCAGCACGATCCTCTTTTAACACCGAATCTCTGTCTCTGTGGCACACAAAACACATTTCCTGGGTCAGTTTACTGCCACCACATGGACTTTAATCAGCCTTTTACAATAGAACTGTAGTAAGTGTGTCTTTACGAGATGGATCAAAGCATAAAGTTTATAGAGGTTATAATCCAATGTTGTGTGGGTCTGTTCTTCAGTATGAAGGTCTGGTATAACATACTAAACGCAGTAAATGTGATGTAGTTTAAACTGTAATGCGTTAACATTAACCTGATGGGCATCTGATAGGTCATCATAGTCTTTTCATCTGTGTTGGCCATGAGCAGCCAGATGGGATCCTGCAGGACACATTTGATGAACTGTGCCTCTCCATCGCCCTCTGCTGTCTGCTTGTGAGAATGGCTGTTCTCTGATGAGTCCACGCTGCCGAAGTATTTACTGGTATGACTGCTTTGACTACTTCCTGTTAAAGCCCACAAAAAGGATTTCAATTCATGCAGTCTTTACATATTACATATGAAACGCATTGTTTTAAAGCGAAATATGTCCGTGTTTTACCCTGGCAACCAGTTAATGTGAAATAGTTGATATTTGCAATATAGTATGATATGTGCATTACAAGTCGTGTCTTAATTAAACAGACCAAGGGCTGCAGCCTTTCAATGCCCTATTAGGAAAATGACTGTAACGTAATGATTAATTAAGGTAATGACTATAACCAAATGATTAATTAATGACATTAATGATTCAACTGTAAGAATAATGTCAAGTGCTGAATGACAAGGTAATCCAACCCGATGTACAAATTCTAAATAATTAATATTGGCACTTAATTAATAGCAACGGAAGCACTAAATGTCACTCACTAGTTCCGCTTCCTAAAGAGCTGCAGCCGTTCGATCCTGATCCAGACGACCCAGAGCCAGAGCCGGATGACCCCGAGCCTGAAGCAGCCGAACCCGTGCCCGAGCGCGCGTCCTCCTGCAGCAGCAGATCTAGCAGATCACTGGAGGTGGACATGGCATCTTGATTGGACTCATTTGCTTCACCCTAAAACAAGAACAAAACAAGCGATTTGATATAATAGCAGGAAGGCTAATTGAAGTGACATTACAATCTGAAGATACTCAAGTCCATTTGTCTTACGTTCTCATTTTCCTTCGAGTCCACTGCCGAACCTCTCTGATTGGATGAGGCCTGTCCTCCTGCTAAGCCTCCTTGTCCCACCATGGGAGAGGTGGAGGGCTGGCCTGAAGCCAATGCTGGTGCCACCTCAAACCGGTTGCTTGGTGACTCCTCCAGCTGAAGCAGGTTTAAGGGTGAGGAACATCTGGACTGAAAGAGAGGTGATTCCGCCCCTTCTCTCTCAGGCCCCGCCTCTCTTTGGCTGTAAGACTGTGGGGAGGTGGAGCGCGAGTGGACACGTGGGGGTGGGTTTGGTATCTGACAAGGAACGGGGGTGGTTATGTTAGCAGCTGGGAAAGGAAAAACAGAGTTTGTGCTGTAGAAGGGCTGAGGCATGCCCACATTGGCCTGTGGAAACATGTAGTTGGGCAGTACAAATGCCATCATGGGGTGGACCATGGGAGGTGCCATTTGCGAGTTCTGAAGGGGGAAGCGCAGGTTTGTCTGTATGCTGGGATCTGAGACAGGATGGGAGAGGGGAGGGTAGACAGGATACAGAGGAAGGACGCCGGGTGGATAAGGGACTGAAGGAATGCTAGCTTGAGATCCTGAAGTAGGCCAAGAGGAGGAGCTGGCTGCAGGACCCAAGGGTATGTGGGAATTACTGGGTCTATCCAGAGTGGGAACTCCAGGGAGACCTCTAAGTGGACCTGCTGGGCTCCGAGACCCTGCTTGCTCCGAAGATTCTTGATGCTTTAGTCTTTTACCCCCTCGACCTCGCCTACGCCCACTACTACCTCCAGCTGCTGGGTAGTCATGTGAACAACGTACACCTAAAAACCAAGAGAAATAAATTCAGAAAGTGACAACAATTCTGTTTCGTGAAATACTGGGTATGCTTTGCATTGCATTATATGCAGGTTTTCACACGCATGTCCTCACCTTTTGCTAAAGGTACGGGTGTCCGTCGGACGGCCGAGGTTGGGTCAAACACTCTGAGCTTACTCAGATCTTTGAAGCGGCACATGAAGTTCTGTTCCTCCTGCTGCGTGTGAGCAGACAGCACCTCTTTTGTGAGTCCTAACCTTTCTCCTCCACCACCTCCTCCTGGACCAACTCTCCTCACTCCATCCCTATCAGACTGAAGAGCAGGGCTGGTGGGCAGAGAGGGTGTGGCAGTGGGAGGAGCTTGGGGTTGAGTGGCAGGGGGAGCAGCAGTTGGTGTTGAAGGGGCTTCCTCCATTACAATATCTTTGAGAGGAAAAATAACAAGGAGATAACAATGAGATTAACAGGAGAGTCCCAGAATTCTTTGGAAAGAACAGGAAAAGTAGAGCTGCATGAAGAAAAATGTGATTGTGATAATTTGCTAAATAATGCGACATGCAATATTTGATACATTCATGCTAGTAGTAAAGTTTGTAAAGTCAATTTACATTATATAACAATATACAAAAAGTAAAAAAATATACAGCCAACATGCATTTCACATTCTATCTAGGCAAAAGCATAACTAAAATATGCATGCATCAACCTAAACCTTAGACTATACATACCTTTTGGAAGTGATGTATAGTCTATACATAACTTTCAAAAGTAATAAAATCATTTAGTTTTTTCCAACCATTGCAATATGGAATACTGCGATGAGCGTTTGTGATATTTTGATAATTTTGACAATTCTCGCTGCCCTTAAAAGTAGTACCTCTGTCCCTGTCTTTTGTTACCTGTCCCTGTGCTACTGTAATATTCCCTCTCATTCACACACACACACAGACGCACACACACGAACACGCATACAAACATACAAATATTTATCCACCTGACTCAGGAGGTTTCTTATCCCCCACGTGGACTATAGTGCTGCTAAAGCTGCACTGGGAGGTCACAGAGGCAACACTCTCTGCTTTACTGTGCAGGGCCAGCGGAGGCAACAGAGCACTCTCCTCTACCAGAGACACAGACGGACCTGCAAGTAGGGCATCTGTCAATTTATATCTTCAATGGTCAAGTTCATATCTGCCATATTAAAAAACATTAATAGGAAAACCTCTTACCTTCGTGCACATCATTATACCTGTCCTACACTTTGGCATTTCACTAAGTTCCTATGAGTGTCTTTACCTTGTGTCATAAAGGTCACGAAGGTCAACATTTACTCTATTTGCTATTTGAATACACATTCCTGGTCTTATTGTGCCTGATTCAAGTGTGCATGTTATTCCATATACATATGAAGTATACAAAAATACACATTACATATACAAAAGAAAACTTAGCAATCTTTCATCCAAAAGCTGTTACATTTTTACTTTGCTTTTTAAGCAGCATTCCGTGTGGCTTGAATTTCTCTTTTCAAACACTCTCTTACAACCATCTGGCTCCATTCTGGTGGTATAAAATTAAATCACATGCTATACTTGATCTTATTAAATATGCTTTAGGAGTTTAAATGGATTGCAAATAGCATTTAACTTTAGGAAAGCTAAATAAATATAGATTTGTTTAGTTAAAGGAAGTGGAGGTGCTTGTTTTGTTTCTTCCCAAAACATTTTTTGTAGTACTAGTTGAAAGTCTCTTAAAATCCTGATAGCAAGCACCAACTAAAGTTGTCTAAATGTATTAATAGCAATATATCTTCTGTGAAAGGTGCAGGGCCAATAAATGTTCATCTAATCCTTGTGTTGGTCTAAATGCAAAGATGGGATGTCCTACTGTGTTTTAGAGGAGGCTTGGTTTTTGGCCAGCGCTGTAAAGGGAGGGTGGGGTCCTGTGATTTCAAAGCTAGCACGCTACTGCTAGCCTCTCTGAAATTGCCTAGCTCACTGTCAGCATTGTAATATGGCATTGTGTAGTATACTGTTTGAATTTAACCTCACAATTGTCACATATACCTTTAGCATTGTAACACAATCAGTACAGTAATGCATTAGTTTAGCATAGCAATTTTATGCATCCACCTTTGGCATTGCCCGAAGTATCCTGCTGTTTGTCTTCGTCAGACGTGGAGGAGGCGGTGCAGGAGGAGGAGCCACACTTCCTCTTTACCGTATTAGGAATGTTACAGCTCTCCAGATACCTGTTAAACCAATCAAATGCATGTGTTAAACCTCGAACCCGGGACCTGCCACAGGGCCACCTACAAAAACTCTTACATTCTTCCTCATGCTAATTATCATATCAGGAGCTGTTAAATGACATACCTAATTTCCAAAGATCCCTCGTGGTGATGGAAATATATAGTGCTTTATTGATATGTGTGTACAAACTGGGGTTCAACTAAACCTGGAAAGCTCATATCATTAGAACGTTTATGTGTTCAAGATTCCATACAGCACAGTGACCATTTACCAGCAAAACACTCTGTATAAGAACTAATTTGCAATGAACAGTTGACAACACTAAGGCATATTATGCAAGTCTATCTTGGCTCAAAGTTGTATCTTGGCTCAAAGTGTAAATCTTGGAAACTGAATCTATCAATATATTTATTATGGGAAATATTCACCTTACGATGCTGTCCAAGCAGTTGATTTGCTGGTAAGAGTAAGTGGTGGGTGGATCTTTCCGCATGAGGAGGGAGGGGGTGGAGCTCTTTGAGGGTGGAGCAGCACCAGGACCGAGACTGCTGCCTGGGTCTGCTGCCTCACTGGCTTTCAATGCACCTGTTTATCATGAACAGAGAAATACGGTGAGAACAACAAAAGAAATATTGCTTGGTCAAAAAGGAGACTGTTCCTTAAGTATTCATCTCATGTTTGCACGTGTTTGTGTGGTGTTCACCTGCGGCGGAATGTTTTTTAGGAGGAGGTCGACTACGGGACTCAATAAACACTTGTTGTCCACTCGTCTTCACCATGTGAACATCTTTGCAGATTTGCTGGAAGGTCATCTGTTTACAATGCAGTAAGCAACATAATTCTATTTTCAGATGTTATTTTCACATCAGTTCTCAAACACTATACTGTCGTAACTTAGACTAGCTTTTCAATGAAATAAAAACATTTAATACTTCAAAGTATGAGAGCGAGTAAAGTGTCGAGGCCTAATCCCGAAGCTGCGCTTCCAAACTACATGTTTGGATGTTTAGAAGTTTATTTAAGTGTGCTATTATTAGTATACTTCTTTTAAACTAAAAATAAAATAGTACTTCCAATTTTTATGTATTTCTCAGAAACATACTTTATGTACTTCTAAAAAAAACACGTAGTTGTAAACTAGTTGTGTACTCAGTTTTCTACTGTTACACAAACTAAACTGAAAGTGGATCAATTTGGTTCCAAGTTGTATTAAAATGGTAAACTTACAAGTACATTAGTACTAGTACTTACTACATGAAGTATATTTAAAAATATACCTCAACTTTGCTTAAATATACTTAATAAATATATTTTTTTGTAAGGCATGTCAGTGTGTCTCTAAACACTCACAGATTTGTGAGGCTGTGACGGGTTCTCCACACCCGGGCCGCTGCTCTCTGAAGACGAGGCTGCACTGGGCTGAAGCTCATGGGATCCATTGCTGGCCAGGCTGCCATAGCCCTGAGGGCTGCCGCTGTGGACGGGCTGCACCAGGAGCCTGTGGATCTGCTCGCTCAGCTGAGCGATGTCCGGGGACATGGCTCGTTCCTCCAGATCCCTCGGCTGGGTGAAAACGTCTTCGTTCAGGGGAGACCTGGAGGACACGTGTGGACACGTGTTTGAGTAAGACAGGTCTGGCTGATTTGTAACGTGTGTGTTTATTTGTATGGACTGGGTAACAAAAAAGCTGCTTTGAAGTAATTGAGGTTAATCGAAAAAATAATAGATATTGTTAAGAGTCTGTCACTGAGTCATACGTGTTTAAATGTGCGTTACGTGAAGACGGGCGGCAATGATGTATGTGTAGCAGCATAACGGGCCATGAGACATGAGTCATCAGAAATCTGCGCATGTCTGTGTCCACATGACAGAGCATGTGCGTGCGCGTGTGGAGCCGCATGTGTATATGACTGTTTGTTTGTGTTCTGTTTAGAAGTGAGTGGAGATGGCCAGTCAGGGTGTTTTAACATTGAAAACGGGCCATTTTTTTCATTTACTGTTGGCAATAGATTAACAAAATATAGGATTTATTTTTGAAAACCTTTTTATTAGTGACACATTTACTATCATAAATTAATCTAGTTCATGTTTTTGTGTTATGTCAGTTAAGTCAGTGACACAAATAATCCATATTGTCATTAATATGCCCATACACTTAAATAAGCCATTAACAAAAATTGCAAAGCAGTTTCATGGCTGAAAATAAATTTAACCGTTAGAGAAAAGTTCATTTCAGTTTCTGTTTGCATGCATGTGCACTTACGTTCTGACTTTGTGGCGGCCAACTATGAAGGCAACTTTCCTGCTCCAGGGGTTAATGAAGGAGGACCAGGAGGTGTCTATGGTCAGATACTCTCCGTTCCGTGCACACATCCTCAGAGGGGAGTGTTCAAACGGCTGCCCTGCGAACTGAAGAACTGGGGAAGAGAGTACAAAAAAGATCCTATAAGTATTTTGCCATGCCGTTCTCATCAAAGCGGCAATCTGTAACTTCGTTTGGTTAGAAATAAACAAAAATAAGATCAGTGTTCAAAACTGTCTCTTTACTTTAAAGCGGTCTCCTTACTTTACCCCGATTTGCAATGGTAAGTTTATAATAATGATGTATAATTTTAGCTGTGGGGTTTTCTGAGAAATGTCAGTTTGGCTTCATTTGTTTTCGACACACAAAGTCTGCAAAGTAACCTGCAGTTTTAAGTTTTTAAACGAGCCACAGAGAGGCAAACATTATGGATTGCAGCTTTAAATAATGACAATGGACAGGGACCGAAGGAGGGAACTGACTCACTCTTCTTATGGATGGCCACCATAACTGGTCTATCCTCTGGATGGATGCAGAGTAGGACTGGCGTTCCAACCAGGTCTTGAGGCAGGTACCCTAACAGAGGAACCGCCCGCTCATCCACCTCCTGGAACAAACAGTTCGGAGTGTGACTGGTAGTGAATATCCTCTTATCCAGAGGAATGCGAGGGGCTGAGGGATGGACGAAAACCTTGTTAAAATGATTCAAAGCACTCTCAGCATTGTTTTCATCCTGTCGAGTCAAAACACGTTAAGAAACAGAATGCGCTTTATAAACGAACACAACGTGTACCCTCATATCCTGAATGCACTCTCTCTGCGATGAGCAGACAGCAGGGCTGGGGGTAAGCTGTGTCGGAGTCTCGTAACGTGAGCAGATAGGGGGTCAGTCTGAAAGGGTAGTACCTCATATCGCCGCTGGAGGAGATGTCTCCACTGATGCGACAAAACATGGACTTCTCTTGGGTGCATTCCACTGGTGGAGAGGCTATTGTCCAACAAAGGGAGAGAGAGAATTTAGTTTCATTGCCGGAGTTTCAAGCCGTCCCGGTTTAACAGCACAACCAAAACACACATTCTACACACACAAACAAATACACCACACGCAGACCTACCAGAGCCGATGCAGGAGGCCCATGAAGGTAATCTGCAGGGCGCAGTGCTGCTGTAGAAGGTGCTCACGTCCTGAGGGGCCAGCAGCTCAGAGAACAGCACCCCGTGTAGCTTCTCAGGCTTACTGCGCAGAAGAGATGAACCCTGGGGTGAGATATACACCACCTTTCCTGACAGGAACGACACTGCCATGGAGAATGTGTCCTGTATAGACGAAAGACAAACAGAGAGTAATGAGGTCTTTCCATTGGGAAAACATTATTCACCCTATTGTCCAGTAAGGAGCCCAGTGTAGACAATTTTACAGTTTTACACATGGAAATAACATCCATCTGGAGTGATCCAAAGTGGCTAGTCTTGACACACTGTTTATACCTGATTATTAAAACCTCCATTAATTGAGTACAGTGTTCTGTTATGACCTACTTCCCCATTGAAACAGGAAGGTGGGTAAGACATTTTGAGTGTCCCTTTTTAATTTAATAGCCAACAGCCCTTAGTTGAGATTCTAGCCATAAACATGAGCTCTGACTTGCTGTTGCAGAAAGTGGTAGGAGGAGGAAATTTCCCATTCTAGAGAGCATTTTATTGGGTAAAATGAGCCAGTGGGGAATAGAGGATAAAATAATACAGTCAACATACTGTATTTTTGAGAGTATATTCGGAGGTGATATTGTCTAGTTCCTCAACAGTGAATGTGGAGAGATCCAGACTACATCCGTGGCATTCCTCAACATTCCACTGGTGATAATACTCCTGATTGGCTACAAGACACAAAAAAACATAGATGAGATTTTTTATTTCATTTTTGTATTGTACAACATTCTAAAAAAGGCAACTTGCCTACACATAAAACATATACAGACACTCACTCCCACATCTGTTTCTCACCTCTGACTTGTTTGACACAGCTGAGAGCGTATTTGAGGGCACTGAGGGTGCTGGAGCGGCCCTTTATCTTTCTTTCCGGTGGCAGACGGATCTTCAGCTCATTTAGGGCTCTCATCAGCTCTTTCTGGGTCTGGACGCGAGCGGACTGATCGCTACTGCAGCCGCTTGTAGACGGAGGGTCCTGCTCAGAACTAGCGCTCATCAAGCTGTACGCCAGAGAGCTGCTGGGTGGAGAAGGACTATGGGAGTTTGAGCTGAGAGGGTGAGATAAACAACATGAGAATCTAAAGACTGTCATTTAATCAGTAATTGGATAAATTTCTTGCTGCAATCTGTAATTTTTGCCTGTCTACCTGCCATCTCTTTTTGAAACATAAAATTGCAGGTTAATTTATGGACTGTTCATTATGCATGTCGGTGCAGACAGCTCAATTTGTAAATCTTTATTTTAAACTTAACCGTTGAGATTCAGGGTAAGGAGACTATTTTAAATGCTAATCTGCCATGTACTTTCTGTTCATTTTTTTAACCCAAAAACATTTCGGATTGCAGCGGTTTCCATCAAATGCTGCTTCACCTTCCTCAGTTTCTCAGTTTTCTATCATCATCTTAAGGCCCTTTCTTATTCTCCAGTGACAACCTCTGACTTTATCTGTTCTTCCTGTCTGTTCTTACTGACTTATTGCCTTGTCCGTCTTACCTCTTGTTGCTCTCTGTGGTCTCCAGACACATGGCCGAATCCTTTCCGTTCTGACTGGAGCAACTCTGATAACTTCTGTTTGACAGTCTCCCTCTGGATCCATTCCCTCTCTTTATACCTCCCTTGCTCTCCCTCTCCCCGGAGTCATTTCCACTCGATAGTGCATCCGTGTCATCGGAATTAATTCCTCTGTGGTCACCAGTGGATCCCTTGGGATCAGACACTCCTCCGGGAGATGATCCTGTCCCACTACTTGTCGCATTTGATAAAGGGGAGCTGCCACTCCTGCCGCAGGATCCATTCAACAGTCCCAACCCTTTCTCAACCCCTCCCGCACCTCTTTCCACATCATTGCTGGGGGCGGAGTCCGAGTTGTCATCACTCATAATAATACTGTAAAAATAAGTGGTTGCCTAGGTGATGATGATCACCAAACGATAGATGAATCACAGTTAAACGAGTTCACTAGGTTGGACTGCTTGAACTACAATGGGAAATCATTTTGTGGCAAAAATTCATTACAGATTCAATCCACGAATAAGGATCATAGTGTGGAAGTCTTAATTCCTTTCACAAGCAATTTAAATGGACAGGAAGCTGGAAGCCTCCAAACACTTGTGTATTCAATATCTGAAATGTATTGTGAACGTTGGAAATTTCGAAAATGCTGGACTGCACAGAAAACCACACGGGACTGGTTGTTATGAGACAGACTTGGCTTCTGCTATGGAGCCAGATGGAGTGTGAGATAGTGTTGGAGAAAGTGTGAAACGGCGCTGCAAGATAATGAAGCTTCGTTTTAGGGTCCTTTCCTCTGCAGCACCCTGTATCTCCTCTTAGTAGACACCTGAAAGATAAAAACAAAAAAAAAGGTAAGCAGGAGTCTAAAACACACACACGGCTGGTTATTCATCTGGAATTAGGTTGTCCCATAAAGGCTAATAGATAACATTGTTTGTTGTCCAAGTACAGCCTGTTCTTTCTGAACATGAAGTGCTACTGAACTCAGGCTTTTTTTAACCAGGTAAACCGCTACCAGCAATTTAACGTCTCATGTAATTGCCTTTAAAAAATGCCGTAAACACACATATGCGCAGACACAGAAGGGAGCTACATGTGTGAGCGCAGATATTTCACACTCCCAACTGGACCCTATTGAGGCTTTTTCTGGTCTCCTTGGTAACCAAGAGTGCATTCTAGGTCCATAAATCTACTCTCTTCAAATACTGGAATCTGAATAAAAAGATTATGACCAGACAAATAACAGGAGTGGTAAAAAAAAAAATTAAGCTAAGTTGCATCTTATGTTGGACACCATGATGGATGTGTACTGTTCATTAAAAATAAAAACTTCCAGGCATATCTTTTTGTCAAAATGGATGTTATAAACACATTGGATTAGCTAACAGGAAACGTTCTCAGAAAGTTGGCTAATGTTCTCAAAGTTCTCCCAGTTATCAAAAAGGTTTTTGCAGCAACGTTAGCAGAATGCTTTTTTAATATTGCAATACACAAAGTATACAGCCTTGGTTTGTTTTATATGAGCCGAATGAATGCATATAGTTATTATACTTCACATGCAGTTATTATGCCTTGGGGTAAATTATTGACTTACTGTTTCTAGATAAATGCTGTTTTCTCAGCCTTTGCTATTCGCAGTAAATGTTTTTTTGCACTTCTAAATGTGTACTGTAGGTCTAAACTCATAATGGAGCATTAGTGTAACAGTGGCAATCCCTGATCAGAAGCACAAAATACAGAGACAGACAAGCAACACTAAATATACAAACTCTCACCTGGTTGTCTTATGAGATTAAGTGTCCCAGAGGGATAAAGGGAGAGAATAATTAAAGTGGAAGTTGCCTGCTATTTTGGGACCACTAGGAAATAACCTCATAATAGTAACCTAGCTAACAATTTTAGGTTGTGAAAACATTTCCCAAACATTTCCATAAAGTAAAAAATGTTCCATA
>JAZGTJ010004966.1:0-28947 GCA_036877575.1 Botia almorhae
ATTAATAGCATTACACCAGTTAATTTGTAACTGTTATAGGTACTAACATCTTCTAATGCTGTAAGTGCATGAATGTGTATATGTGGATAAATGCATACATGTGGTTATGTTATATGTATTTTATATTTATGTATGTTATATCTAAATATTTTTAACTGTACACATTTTAGCACTTTTGTGGGCCCCAGGAAGACTAGCAACCGCATTGTGGAAGCTAATGGGGATCCAAATAAATAAACAAATAAACAAATAAACTTGGACCTCTTTGATTACCTTCCCCTAACTGGTAGATGGTCAGGTACGTTTATTTTCGTGTTGTCTCTTCTTGCTTAAAGCTGATATTTTTAAATACTATCACAATGAACTCTTGAGGTAAAAATGACACATTCAACAGAATAAAGGGTTCTTTGTTCTGCAGATCTTCTGTCTTCATGGAGGATTGTCACCGTCAATAGACACGCTTGATCACATCAGAGCTTTGGATTGTTTACAGGAAGTTCCTCATGAGGTCTGAACATCTGTCCCATCACAACTCTTCTCATTTTTAGGAGCAAATTTGACTGAAAACTGTCCATAAATGCATGTAAATCCTGATATTTCTGTTTTTTTCTCAGAGGCTTTTTTGTAATTTGTTCTGGTCAGACCCATGATGATCATCTGTTACATGCACCATAGTGTTAATGATCTTTGTCACAATTTGTGTGACTTAGCCACCTCCTGTGTTTTGTTTTCTTTTTGCGACCAACCAATTGAATTAAATTTTGGTTGTCCAAGCTTCTCATTGACTAACGTTAGGTTCACTAGAGGGCAGTCCTAAAAATGTAACTGTTGCTGTGTCTCTGCCAAATGAATACATATAAATGTAATAAAATACAATTTAATTTCCTGATAAAAAAAGAAAACAGCTTAGAATATCAATCCTTTATAACTTTACAACTACCCAAAACATGTCAGAATTTACTAACACTGACTCATACTCTCAAGATGATTAATAAACCTCTCATTTATTATATATACTTGTGTAGGACATTTTCTGAACACTAAAGTATCCACATTAAACCGCTGGTTAGAAAACTAGAAAATAGAAATAATCAAAACTGTGCAGTGAAGACAACAAAACTTCTATAGACAACGAAAGACAACAACATTTCTATAAACAAAATAACTATTCTCATACCTGATTCTCAGACATGTTTTTTTTATTGGAGACGTAGAAAATCTTTTACACTGTCAGAGAATAGATACTGCTCATAAAATAACAGGTAAAATTTGAACACAACATTTAAAGGAACACAACATATTGCACTTTGGTTTGGTGACAGTGCTTTGGACAGCAACATACAAAGTGATTAACAACAAACTGATAGAAAAACATTGTAACTGAAGCGTAAACAAATTTCTCAAGCCTTTAGCTTTGGCATGTGCAGGACACATTCATCCCAGCACGATCTAGTCCAGTGTGCGGCATTTACAGTAAATGCACCGCAGTTTCTGTGGCAGAAGTAAAACCCACACTTTGAACATCACAGAATAAAAGTGGCAAATCAGTTCCTGTCTAGAGTGTAAAATGACAAGAACTGATGAAAAAAAAAACTTTGAGTAAAATAATGTACCAATTAAAACTTGCACTACTGCTGTTCATTTTAGAAAACATGCTCAGCAGTTCAAAAATGTAAAATGTAATAACCTTTACAATGTTTTTTTTAGGATTTTGTACAAGGTTGAAATCAGTGATATGATTGGTTAGAAAAGTATATATTTGCAACAAATCTATGTATTTATGTAAATATATTAAATGATTATAGAAAACATGTAAAAATATGTATGAATATGGTTTATACAATAGAATTGGCAATACAAATTTGACTAAAACAAGATACATTTGAAGAACAGTAGCTTTTAACCTGCGGCAAGAGAATCTTTTGTCAGATGATTGTGCTGCTTTAAATAGTTGTAGTCAAAGTTCAGTGTCCATGAGTACAGCTAACCTTTATTAAAATCAAGTAGTCAAATACCAAAACTTCACTTGAACCTTGCCCCTACATGGATATGTAATGAAAAATAAAATTAACTATTACATGAACACAAATGTGCACCGGAATGTAATTACAGGTTTAAATATACTGTGTTATGTCAAGTTGGTTATTTTTCATGAACTAATGTGATGGATTGGTTAGTCCATTCTTTACATTAGTTTATCTGGGTACTTTGGCTTTGTACTGTTGATATGAAAGTTAATGTCAACTGAACTTACACTGTTATTGTGCATTCACAGACAGGTCTGGAATTAAATAATATAGATAATGTGATTAAATGGCTCTAACAAAATAACAGGACTAAAATACTTGGCTAAGACTGTGGGGCGGGTTGGTTGAAGTAGCTTATGTGGTGGAGGAATCGGTGTATGGAAGGAACTTGGTGGGTCTGGTGGGTGATCCGAGGTTCTGACACTCCGAATCGTCGCTCACCCTGAAAAAAAGCTCTTGTTCTCTCTTCTTCTGGTTCAGTTCATCCTCTAGGACCTAAAAGAGGAAACATCACAATAATCTGAAGCTATTTTACTGCTGTAGATCACCTGACAATCACATGCGTGTGTGAGGATTTACTCAAGAGACGTGCAGACCTTTTTCCTGGGCTTCAGCTGCTCTCTCCAGTCCCTCAGTTGCTGATTGTGCTCCTCATCCAGTGACTTTAGACGCTGTGTCTCGTTCTCGATCAGCAGGTGACACTTCTCATTCTGCAGAATGGATTCACACATCAAATCAACACATCCATAACCACCCCACACCCAGCCCACAGCCCTGTCCAACAGCATGCTATAATCTATCACCTGCAGCTGCTGAAATTCTCTGACGTTTCCCTCACACTGGCCAATCATCTCCCTCATCTGATTATCATGTTTTAGCTGCTGGTGCAGTCGCTCAGCCTTCTGCCGCTTTTCCTCCTGTCTGGAAAACTGAAGCACACAGAGAGATGTGAAAAATCAGGAGACACTGACTGTCAGATAACCACAGGACACAGATCGTACCTGTTTGATCTTCTCGCGGTCTTCTGCTGAACTTCCGCTGGAGTTGATCCTCAGGCTCTTCTTGAACATGGCCATGCGTGTTTTGCCCTCGCTGCGCTGGATCTTGGGCAGTCTGTTCTTTTCCTGCTGTTGTCTGGCTTTAAGGAGCTCGATCATACGCTGGTTGTAACACTGCATCTGTTCTTGCTCCTATTACACACACAAGTGAGAGCCAGAAAATTCACCCAATTATTTTCAATTACGTACTCTCATGTCACTCCAAACCTGTATGACCTGTCTCTGAATGTCTCTGAAATGTCTCTGTTTTTTGTCCATATAACAGACGTCAATGGGTGCCAATGTTTTTTAATTACAAACATACTTCAAAATATCTTCTTATGCATTTCTCAGAAGCATATAGTCATATAGACTGAAATTACATGATGAGTAAATGATGGAAGAATTTTCATTTTTGGGTGAACTATCCCTTTAAGCAGCAACTCAATCAACCAATGCTCTGAAAAACAACATTTTAAATATTTGTTTAGTCTCCATACAGGTTATCATTAGCTATCATTAGCTCTAGTTAGGATTTTTGCTTTATATTTTTAAAGAAGAGAGACTGACTGCAGTGACTGCAGTGTTGATCTCTCTCAAAAATGATACGCTAACAATGAAGTCATTGTTCGACTTAAGTCAGTGGAAATGCAGGTCAGCTCTGAGGGACTATAGATAAGAACAGTTAGACAAAAAGGAAATCAGCATGAAGAATATTTCACACTGTAAAGGTTTGAGGGGAGACCCAGACCTTCTCATGTTTCTTTAGGAGCTGGTGTCTCTGGAGGAAGTACTGGTCCTTCAGCTGCTGTTTGAGGAGCTGGTGTCGCTCATGAAGGTTCTTCTCCTCAAGGTCCCAGATGGTAGCTTCTCGCTCTGACCCATGGAAAGACAGCTTAGGTGTTAAGAAACACTCACCAGTCCAGGGCTACTGTACTTTTACACTACAGCTGAATGTGACCCTTATTATGTTTATTTCATACGTGGAAATCAGGTTTTTGGAAGCATGTAGTATGAATAATCAAGCATGTCATTGTTATCTCAATCTAACTAGTTTTATTTAAAATTTGTCAATTTAAACCATAATTTGCGGCCATATTTGCCAAGCAGCTATTTTAGTCCTGTCTACTTGAATGGGTGGGGGACATATTTTTAAAATCACTGGCTAACATCATAACAAAACAACAGAATTCCGACCAACAATTAAACCAAATTCTATGTAGCCTGAAACTATTACACAACAGAATACAATATATAATAACATAATCTTGTATGAAGCATTAAAAACAATCTCATCTGTGTATGTCTGACCTCGGATCAAACACTGTTTTCGGTCCAGACATTGGCGCTCTGTCTCCAGGATTTCTTGCTTGTTTTCAGTGATGATCCTCTTCAGAGTTGATTCTAGATATTCCTTCTGATCCGCCAGGAATTTCTCTTCCTGTACAGAAAACAGTTTTTACACTGTGCCCAGTAACACTGTTCTTCCACAGAAACAATCTCACACATAAAATACACACCTCAGTTTCCTTCATTTGCTGAAAATCGTTCATCTTGATCTTCTTACTCTCTTTTCTCACACTCCTGGGAAGTTTCTCCACCTCTTGTTTGACCTAAAACAAAGACAATATAGATTATTTTGTTTCTGAAATAAATTTAAATTAATACAAGTTAATATTTTACAATATATAATATGAATATACAGGGGTTGGACAATGAAACTGAAACACTGGCCAATTTAGTGTTGGAGGTTTCACGGCTAAATTTTGACCAGCCTGGTGGCCAATCTTCATTGATTGCACATTTCACCAGTAAGAGCAGAGTGTGAATGGTGCCAGCAGCAAAAATTTTGGGCTGTGGACAATGTGAAACATGTATTGTTTTATGATGAGTCCACCTTCACTGTCTTTCCCACATCCGGAAGAGGTACGGTGTGGAGAAGCCCCAAAGAAGCGTACCACCCAGACTGTTGCATACCCAGAGTGAAGCATGGGGGAGGATCAGTGATGGTTTGGGCTGCAATATCATGGCATTCCCTAGGCCCAATACTTGTGCTAGATGGACGCGTCACTGCCAAGGACTACCGAACCATTCTAGAGGACCATGTGCACCCAATGGTTCAAAACATTGAGTGGTTTGATGAACATTATGTGAAGTTGACCATCTCCCATGGCCTGCATAGTCACCAGATCTAAATATTATTGAGCCACTTTGGGGTGTTTTTGAGGAGCGAGTCAGGAAACATTTTCCTCCACCAGCATCACATAGTGACCTGGCCACTATTCTGCAAGAAGAATGGCTCAAAATCCATCTGGCCACTGTGCAGGACTTGTATCTGTCATTCCCAAGACGAATCGATGCTGTATTGGCCGCAAAAGGAGGCCCTACACCATACCATTGAATTATTGTGGTCTAAAACCAGGCGTTTTAGTTTCATTGTCCAACCCCTGTATAAATAATGCTGTATTTTTCTTTTGTAAAATAATTATTCCTGTATCATAATGCTCTGAAATGGCTTGTGTATTGACGATGTTCAGATATAGTGTTCAATGTTTCACCTCTTTCTTTTTTTGTTTCATCTGGTCCTGGAACTTGCTGTAAGCTCTCTCCTGTTCCAGGCGGATGTGTTTGCCCTCGTCACGCAGGCGTATGGTGTGTTCCAGCTCCATCCTCTCAATGGTCTGCTTCTGTTGTTTCTCTAGGGCCTCAAGCTCAGTGTCATAGTACTTCTTCTTGGCCTGCAGGCAGAAATATCAGCACTTCTTCATTAACACCTTCTACCTACTAAAACACTGTGACTATGACTGGGGGCTTGAACCCAGGTAGCTGATATCAAAAGTTTGAGGTCAAACACTGTGTTATTCTGTTTGATGTACAATACCACTTTACCTTTAAGGAAACCTGAATTTTACAGCTACCATGTGATTCACTGGGGTCAGTATATTAGTCCATGTCTGTCATCTTTTAGATCATCTTTATGCTAGTGTACATCCTTAAAACTGATCAACTTCAGCATACATACATTTTAAAGCAGACTTTCTCCCTGGGAAACCACACCAAAAACATAAAATGACACTATCAGGGGCAGTTGTGGCCGACTGGTTAGTGAGTTGGGCTTGTAATCAGAGGGTTACTGGTTTGATTCCAGCGCTGGCAGGTAGCAACTAAAGTGCCCTTGAACAAGGCACACCTAGTGTGTGTGTAGTGTAGTGTGCTGCCCATTGCTCCGGGTGTGTGTGTTCACTCCTCACAAAAGATGGGTTAAATGCAGGGGTTACATGTGGGCATAGTTTACCATATCTGGCACATATGTCCCTTTCATTCATTTCATTAATTCATCTTGCACTTTAGGGTGTTTACAAATGTTTGTCCAATAAAATGCTCTGTACAATGAGAATGCCAACATCCTTTGACCAAAACTGTTTAAAGGAAATCTACGCAGGACAGATCTATGACAGTAAAGTGTTTCAGTAAAGATCCCAGATCAGCTGTGTGTGACTCACGTTCATCTCCTGGTCAAACCTGCGCTGCATCTGCTCCCGCTGGTCCTTCAGCTTGAAGTTCAGTAGAGCCTGAGAACGCTGCTGTTCTTTCTGTAGAAGACGCAGCTCCCGCAGCTCCTGGCGCCTGTGTGCGCAGCCACACACATGCATACACATAAAGAATAAATGCATCTTCAGAGACACTGCTGAGGTGTTGAGGGTGTTGTCAAGATGTTACTATTTGAATGCCGAAGATGTTGGGGGTGTTGTCAAGGCATTACTACAATACCTTGCAAAAGTATTCATACTTCTTGAACTTTTCCACATTTTGTCACATTACAACCACAAACGTAAATGTTGTTTATTGAGATTTTATGTAATAGACCAACACAAAGTAGCACATAATTGTGAAGTGCAAAGAAAATTATACATGGTTTTCAAAATTAAGCAAATAAAAATCTGAAAAGTGTGGTGTGTATTTGTATTCAGCACCCCTGCGTCAATACTTTGTAGAGCCACCTTTCGCTGCAATTACAGCAGCTTTGACTGAGCCATTCTAACACATGAATATTCTTTGATCCAAACCATTCCATTGTAGCTCTGGCTGTAGGTCATTGTCTTGCTGGAAGGTGAATCTCCTTCCCAGTCTCAAGTCTTTTGCAGCCTGACCAGGCTGACCAACTCTGACCAGCTTCCCTGTCCCTGCTGAAGAAAAGCATCCCCACAGCATGATACTGCCACCACCAAGTTTCACAGTGGGGATGGTGTCATCAGGGTGTGATGAGCAGTGTTACTTTTCCACCACACATAACACTTTGCATTTAGGCCAAAAAGTTCAACTTTGGTCTCATCTGACCAGAGCACCTTCTACCACATGTTTGCTGTGTCCCCTACATGGCTTGTGGCAAACTACAAACGGGACTTCTTATGTCTTTCTTTCAACAATGTCTTTATTCCTGCCACTCTTCCATAAAGGCCAGATTTGTGGAGTACACGACTTATAGTTGTTCTGTGGACAGATTCTCCCACCTTAGCTGTGGATTTCTGCAGCTCCTCCAGAGTGACCATGGGCCTTTTGGCTGCTTCTCTGACCAGTGCTGTCCTTGCTTGTCAGTTTAGGTGGATGGCCATGTCTGATGGTTTGCAGTTGTGGCATACTTGTTCCATTTTTGGATGATGGATTGAACAGTAATCCTTGAGATGTTTAAAGCTTGGGATATTTTTTTATAACCTAACCCTGCTTTAAACTTCTCCACAACTTTATCTCTGAACTGTCTGGTGAGTTCCTTGGTCTTCCTGATGCTGTTTGTTCACTTGTGTTCTCTAACAAACCACTGAGGCCTTCACAGAACAGGTGTATTTATACGGAGACTAAATTACACACAGGTGGACTCTATTAACTAATTGGGTGACTTCCCAATTGATTGCACTGGATTTTATTTAGGGGTATCAGACTACAGGGGGCTGAATACAAATGCACACTTTTCAGATTTTCATTTGCTTAAAATTTTGACTGTATATCATTTTCGTTCCACTTCACAATTATGTGCTACTTTATGTTGGTCTATCACATAAAATCTCAAAAAAAAAAAAGTTTGTGGATGTAAGGTGACAAAATGTGAAAAAATTCAAGGGGTATGACACAGTGCATGGCACTGTATGTGAGTGCTAAAGGTGTTGGTGGTGTTCTCAGGGCATTACTATGTGAGTGCTGAAGGTGTTGGGGGTGTTGTCAGGGCATTACTATGTGAGTGCTGAAGGTGTTGGGGGTGTTGTCAGGGCATTACTATGTGAGTGCTGAAGGTGTTGGTGGTGTTCTCAGGGCATTACTATGTGAGTGTTGAAGGTGTTGGGGGTGTTGTCAGGGCATTACTATGTGAGTGCTGAAGGTGTTGTCAGTGCATTACTATGTGAGTGCTGAAGGTGTTGGGGGTGTTGTCAGGGCATTACTATGTGAGTGCTGAAGGTGTTGGGGGTGTTGTCAGGGCATTACTATGTGAGTGCTGAAGGTGTTGTCAGGGCATTACTCTGTGAGTGCTAAAGGTGTTGTCAGGGCATTACTATGTGAGTGCTAAAGGTGTTGTCAGGGCATTACTATATGAGTGCTGAAGCTGTTGTCAGGGCATTACTATGTGAGTGCTGAAGCTGTTGTCAGGGCATTACTATGTGAGTGCTGAAGCTGTTGTCAGGGCATTACTATGTGAGTGCTGAAGGTGTTGTCAGGGCATTACTCTGTGAGTGCTGAACGTGTTGGGGGATGTTCTGAGCAAGGGTAAGTTTTTGAGATCTGAGGTTTCCTGCACACGTGGTGCTATAGTAACTTTCTGTAACTGTGCGAGCATGATACAGTGATACATAAAACTACTGAAAAATGCATTAGAATCACTGTACATGATTTTTAAGATGAAGATCTTTGATAGAGCATGTGAAGAATCCCACATACCAAAGAATGTCTGGATGTCACAGACAACCCCCATCCCTAACATATTTTACCCCAACATTTTCATTATATATATATATTTCTGTCACATTAAAGTATTATTTACCTTCTAAAGTATTTATACTGTACATAGCAAAATTTTACAATGCAATTAAGCTAATATACCGATATAGTAATAGTAAATGTTTTAAAGAAAATCACCATACAAAAAACAGGAATTAAACTAAGAATAAAACATTCAGGCACCGTACTGAAGGGTAAAATGTAATTAACTGACACAAATGTCACTATGTAAAATATAAGCTGTTCAAATATAAAGATTACACTTTCTATTGATTTTGGGCTGAAGCCTGGCTGGTTTTGTGAGACAGTCTTATGCCTGTACTGCTGGAGATACAGAGATGTTCTGTCTTCTGAATGAGATCTGTCTACAGGTCTGATTGATCTAACATGTGTAATGATGCCACCTTGTCACTAGATGGCAGAAGTGTTTCTGTGACCACACTGCGTGCCGTACACATTTCATGACACTGTATATAATCTACAACCAGCAGCAGCTGAGGTTTTTTAAAACTAAAGATGATGATTTATCTGTTTATGGAGGATCTGATCTTCCTGTTGGAGTTTTACATCAACCCACATTCTCCAGCTGTATACAGAGCTGTCCATGTGTATTTATTTCCCTCTCCAAAAAGCCTAAAATAGTGTTAGCCAAAAATGAGGGTGCAAGTGGAAAACATGCTACTGTGTATTTTTGCCTCTTGAAGGGAGAGTGTGTGAACCTGCCTGAGGAACCTCATCTCCTCGTCCTTTTTCTCATCATCACTGATGACTTTGGATGTGGTGACGCTCACCTCCACACCCTCAAGCAGGAAGATACGTGTGCGTTTCAGGGTCTTCTTAGAGTCCTGATGAGAAAGAAACCAGTGAGAGGTGTCACACACAAAACAGACTGTGATGCAGTGAGAGAGAGAGAGATTGAGAGAGAGGTGTATGTGAACGGGAAATCATGAGGTTGATTTGACAGAAAGTGTCAGCAGTCAGAAAATGTATTACACGTGTGTTGTAGCTCAAGAGAACATAAGCTAAATCAAAGAAACATGCAGCTCATATTTCGCCTCAAAAATAATATATTGTAAAGAAAATCTGCTTTTAGTAATGCATATTTTTGTATTTAACAATACATAGTAACTTAACTTATATATCATAGTAAACAATTTTAAACATTAAATTCTTTCTATTCTTCTATTACTACAAGAAAGATAAAACAAAACACCTCATGGCTGTAATGCAAAATGAAGAACTAAAGAACTTTTCTTTATGCAAACAAATTATAACCTGGACATGTTTCAGTTTCTCCTCTGACAGAAACAAGATTGCTGTTGCAAGAAAAGTAAACCTTTTTTTAATTTCCTGATCTGATCTTCACCAAGTCACAAAAATCAACAATATTTCTAAGCTGATTAAACACAAACAGTCATGAGCTTTCATGTCTTTACTGAACACACTCATTAAATAAAAATGTAATGTAATGGTGGAAAAAGTGAAACACTAGGCTTCTGGTGTCACTAAATGCCAATTGGAGTCATGTGTTAGCAAACCAGTCCAATCAATGACACGAGAATAAAGGTGTGTCAACTCAAATCTAAGTAAATCTACTACAGAATGGCTTTGGAGACATAAAATAAACCTTTTGGAATGACCTCGAGAGGTCATATGGGTTAGCTGAGGCAGTTCTGTAAGGAAGAATGGTCCAGAATAACTCCTGGGCATTGTGCAGGTGTAATTCACAGCTACAGGAAGCGCTTGCTTGAGGTTATTGCTGCCAAAGGTGGTTTAACCAGTTATTAAAGCCTAGTTTCACTTTTTCCACCATCACTTTGTATGTTTAATGGGTGTGTTCAATAAGACAATAAGACATGAAAGATCCTGACTGTTTGTGTTTTATCAGCTTAGAAATATTGTTTGTTGATATTTGTAATTTTGGTGAAGATCAGATCACATTTCATGACCAATTTATGTAGAAAACCAGGTAATTGAAAATTATTGACTTTTCTTGCAGCTGTACATGTAATGTGTTGATGTGAAGTTCACATCACAAAAGAGATGCTCAGTTTTACCAGAAACAGTTGAGATGGTCAACATATTTTCATTAACAACATGGTTTGTGTTGTTGTATAATGTCATCACTCTTGTGCTTTGTGTTTATTTGATGCAGCTGAGTAAACATTCACATCCACCCTAAAAAGACAGCAATAAAGAGACACCCTGTTGCTGTCGAGTGTTGTGCTCCACTACTCCAGATAAAGCCTTTAAAAACTGCTTTAAAAAACTGCACAAATGAAATCACCTTTCAGCCAACAGTGGCAAAAGTTCAGAGCTGGTAGAAGTTAAAGCAGGAGAACTGAGACTGTTCTGTGGGGCTAAAACTGTAAACAGAACAAACCAACTAACCCTAACTGTTATCTGCTCATTTTCACTCTTATATAACTATTGTTTCAGTGTTACTACGAATAAAGTGTATTGTGCTGACACTGTTCTTCTTGTCAGCCCTGATGCTTCAAACAGGCAGATCTAAAACATTACTAAACTTTCTTGCTACAGCACGATGAATGAACAGTCAGGTTTTTGTCTCAGAGCTTCCACACCCTGCGTGAGCTCTGTAACTTCACTGTCCAGCCGAATGTTTCTCCAGAATGTTCAGAAGGCTCTCATAAGCAAAGCTCTGTTTGCAGCTGACAGTAAACACACAGCAGCACAGTGTGAGAGCGAAGAGTGTGGGTGTGAGAGGGAAGAGTTTGTGGTGTGCGGTGTGCGATGCTGCATCGCTCTTAGGCCAAAATCTGCTTGACATTTCAGATGCCTTGCTGTATACTACCAACATAGACAGCTGCCTTCTGAGGAAGCACACTGACTGTTAACAGCCCTCATGTGAACACACAGACTCCACAATTCATTCCAACAGAGCCTGACACTAGCATGATGCTAACATGATTATTAGGTAGCAAACAATCTGTAATCAGACTGAATCCTATTAAATATATTTATTATGAAACATTTCTCCGGACCCTGGCCCTTCAGTTCACCCCAGGGCATTCTGGAATACTAAACTAAAAGGTAACTTAGCCTTGCTTATACATTACACAAATAATTCAAATTCAGTCTTTACAATTTACCGTCTAATCTAATCTGACATTCCGAATAATGTGATCCAGATTTTAAACTACATACAGCTGTGGTTTGGATTAGGTCACTTAAACCAAAATGTAAATGATTTTTTAGCCAATTTTCAGACAATAAACACCTACATTTGAGTAACATCCACCCTAAAAATCTGTAAAAAAAGGTGCTTCCTCTCTGGACAAGATCTGAGAAGATGTCACCATACAGTTCAGAATAGTATCTGTGTGCATGCAGGTAAGTTAACCAGGTTTACCAGAATTTTGAAACTAAGTTCAGCAAACACACATATATATATATAAACACACATACGCAAACAATTCCAGACGTACCCGTAAAGATATAGTGCCCGTGTCCTTGTTGACAGACATGTCTGCAGACAGGTTCAAAATCAAACTCTCCACATCTTCCCCAACTACAGAAGACCTATTGCTCACCACAGACACATGGTTTGTCGGCTCCTGGGATGTAGTTTGATTCTGCTGGTCACATGACTGTTTTCTGGGTGCTGGAGAGTGTGGGCTTCCCTCAATGTTAGCTTCTTTTTCTGGATCCTCAGGTTTTTCTGATGGTTGCTCCATGGTCTCTGAGGAACACTCAGACCCTGAAGGTTCTTCTGTCCTCAGAGGGGAAGAAAGCTCAGGTTCAGAGCTCTCAGCAGCTTTGCTGTCCTCCTCAGAGGTGGGTGTGATCTTTCCATCTTCAATACCGGAATCAGAGCTGGTTGTCTTGCCTGATGCCTCGCTCTCAGGTTTATCATAAGGAAATGTCTCGCTGATATTGTCCTCCTGCTCTTTCACAAGGGTTTCAGTGGACACAGGGCTCCTGGGCTCCTTCTGCAGGGTTTCAGAGAGGCGTGTGTTGTGTAAATGCTCTCCATATAAACTGGTCTCACAGGTTTCAGATGGGTCTTTGCCTGGGGCCTAAAACCAGACAGAAATGATTTTGTAATGTATATTAGATATTTGATTAGATGAAGGAAAAATAACAAATCCAGAGTCTAGCATCCTTGGGAACTTTTTTAATTCTGTTTAAAAGCGTCCCATGACGCACCTCATGAAGGAAGTTGATAGAATGACCAGAGTTTTCAAAAGATTATTCAAAGACTGGCAACAATGATTTGAAACTCAAATAGTAGTTTAATATTGTTTGAATTTGCTTACATTTTTTGACTACATAACTAGTATATTTCTTTTTGTGCTATTTTATAGTTTTGAGAAATTAACCGTTATTGTAAAGTAAAGTGTGTATAAAGAGCACTGGTGAAGAATGTGTGAGGGGGTCAAAACTTAAACTTGTAAACACTGATATCCTCTTTGATTTTCTCAGAATGAAACACTGTCACTGTGTGAAATCTGACATACACAAATAAACAGAGCCCACATAACATGTTTAAAAAAGGAAAGGAAAGGACGTGACGTGACGTGAGGCCAAGTATGGTGACCCATACTCGGAAATTGTGCTCTGCATTTAACCCATCCAAGTGCGCACACACACACCGTGAACACACACCCGGAGCAGTGGGCAGCCATTGCTGCGGCGCCCGGGGAGCAGTTGGGGGTTAGGTGCCTTGCTCAAGGGTCTCACCTCAGTCGTGGTATTGAGGGTGGAGAGAGTGCTGGTAATTCACAATCTCCACCTACAATCCCTGCCGGACCGGAAACTCGAACCTGCAACCTTTGGGTTACAAGTCCGACTCTCTAACCATTAGGCCACGGCTGTTTACTGTAGCCAATGAGTGTAAAGATGAGATGAAACAATCTTGTATTAAGACATCCATTCCATGTTTTCACTTAAACTAATGTGTGACACATCAGATGAAATCTGATATAGTAAATGATTTAATAAACTATAGATGTTGACAGCCTGACTTTAATTTTATAAATATCTATATAAATAATAAACAACAAACCATTTTTTGAAGGAATGTGAGTAGTGTTTGTCTGTGCTGTGATTGGTTGATAGGTGATTGATAGCTGATTGAATTAGCTCCACCCCCAAGTCTCTGTGTTATTCTGGTCTCAGATACAGTTCAGGTCTCTCTCTTAAGTTAAGTGATATCATTGTTCATGTCTGCCAGATGCAAATGATAAGGCTCATGGCTTAGAGAATCATTTACTCAACAGTGACACTAAAAAAAAATATCTGTCTTAATGGGGTCCTATTGTGTTTTCACCATCAACTTTATTTAGTGTGTAATGTTGCTGTTTGACCATAAAAAACAGCATACCTTTAAATGTAGATGCCAATGAAAATTTGGTGGGGACACTGTTATAGCCAGATTATGTGTGTGGAAGTGACATCACAACCTTTGTGCTATGTGGGTCACATATAGATGTAGTGGCTTATTACATCTAGATACTGGCTTATTACTTACTATAACAGTATACTGGGAAACAATAATTATAACAGTTGGCATTATACACTAAACACTGTTGTCACATGACATGATGGTGGAAATAAGAACGGTTATTTTACATTTTCACATTTCGTGTAAAGGCATAACTTTTAGTCAATACAGTAAAATAGTTAAAGAGGTTAAAGAGATATGACATGAGGGTGAGTAAATGAAGGAATACATTTTATTTTTGGGTAAACTATCCCTTTAGAAAGATTAACAGCTGATAGTCCTTTAGTAGTTCATGAGACTGGTCAGGTCAAGTGCATTGCATGGTGGAACATAATACTGCATCAATGCACTCTGTTGTGTACTGCACATTTGGGCAAATGTAGTAGCTCATCTGGGCAGCAATAGTAATTTGGTGATGTGCTGTAAACACAGTTTAGATGAGCAGATATCTGACTTCATCAGGTTATCACAGCATTATTTCTTTCTGTAACAGTACATAGAGAGCAGAGAGAGCAGTCAGACCTGAACAGATGAGAGGTCAGCCGGGTCATCATCATCTTCCTCATTATTGTCCTCGATCTCCTCTTTTACCTCAGCTTTGGCTTCTGCGACCAGCTCTCTCAGAGGACGGTTGCTCTTCACAGAGCTGACGAAGACATGCTGGACACATACAAAAGTTTTATAAACCATCTGAAGCAACATCAGATCCATGCAGATTGATTCAGGACTTCACTGCTATTGGTTAGAAAATGGCAGGGGTCAATCGTTCTTCTCAGACCACACCATCAATACACACTTTTACTATGATCGAATTACATATTTTAAGAAGACAAACCTCTTAACCAAATTTATGTTATTTTAATATTTATGTTGACAACACAGATTCTTTACTAATTGATGAGATATTTTATGCAAACTGAAATTTAGTCAGGATTCAGTTCAATATTATATTAGAGAATAAAAACATACATGTATAACAGACACAAATGTAACTGCAGGGACAGTCAGACTGCATGAAACATGGACAAGCAGGAAAGACGTTTACATATTCATTAACTCATAGATGAACAATAAACCTGTAAAATATTACAGGAATTATGGCAATACTTGATTGTGACTGGTCAACCAGTTCTTGTGGTTCTTGTGGTCAAATACTTTGATGTTTTTTCCTCCATAGCTGTTCTAATTTCCACTCCACAGTCTCTTTCTTCACAAATAATAAAATAATTTCAGACCAAATTAATTTTTCATGTCATGTATGTGGTAATTTAGTAAGCAGGTCACGAAGTGGACAAATGTTTTTTGCACAGAAGGTGTGTGTCTGTCCAGAGTTTGGGTGGGCTGCCGTAGGCCATGTTTCTTCATGCATACAAAACCTCAGTTGAGCTGAAGTCTTCTCATAAGTGACAAATATGAGAGACTGTGAATGAAATATATATATATTTTTAAAGCATGTTTTACAGAAGTGGAGACTGGACAACTAACACAGCTGACAGACCTCACAGGATATACAGGACCTACAATCTTACAAACACATTCCTATGAGTTTAATATCTGGAGAGATCCTTGAGTCAATGCTAATCTGTTTGAAGACTGTTTGTGTTGTTGTGTTAGCTAATATATTAGCTAATATACACAGGTTCCCTGAAATTTACATAAACATGAAAACTATTTAAAAAAGGGTCCCATGTTTTTTCACATGGACCCAGCGCACAGAAGGTGTGTGTCTGTCCAGAGTTTGGGTGGGCTGCTGTGGGCCATGTTTCTTCATGCATACAAAACCTCAGTTGAGCTGAAGTCTTGTCATAAATGACTAATGTAAGAGACTGTGAATGAATCTTAGTCTAGCTTTCTACTTCATGTACGTTATTTTTATATATATATATATATATATATACAGTGGGTACGGAAAGTATTCAGACCCCCTTAAACTTACTTTTTGTTATATTGCAGCCATTTGCTAAAATCATTTAGGTTCATTTTTTCCCTCATTAATGTACACACAGCACCCCATATTGACAGAAAAACACAGAATTGTTGACATTTTTGCAGATTTATTAAAAAAGAAAAACTAAAATATCACATGGTCCTAAGTATTCAGACCCTTTGCTGTGACACTCATATATTTAACTCAGGTGCTGTCCATTTCTTCTGATCATCCTTGAGATGGTTCTACACCTTCATCGAGTCCAGCTTGAGTCCATTTGAGTTTTCAAAATGTTATAATTTTCAAAACGTTTTCATCTGAAAAGTGGGGCGTGCATTTGTATTCAGCCCCCTGTACTCTGATACCCCTAAATAAAATCCAGTGTAATCAATTGCCTTCAGAAGTCACCTAATTAGTTAATAGAGTCCACCTGTGTGTAATTTAGTCTCAGTGTAAATACAACTGTTCTGTGAAGGCCTCAGTGGTTTGTTAGAGAACACAAGTGAACAAACAGCATCATGAAGACCAAGGAACTCACCAGACAGGTCAGGGATAAAGTTGTGGAGAAGTTTAAAGCAGAGTTAGGTTATAAAAAATATCCCAAGCTTTGAACATCTCAAGGAGTACTGTTCAATCCATCATCCAAAAATGGAACAAGTATGCCACAACTGCAAACCTATCAAGACATGGCTGTCCACCTAAACTGACAGACACAGGTCAGAGAAGCAGCCAAGAGGCCTATGGGGGCCATGAGGAGCTGCAAAAATTCACAGCTCTGGTAGGAAACTGTCCACAGGACAACTACAAGTCGTGTTCTCCACAAATCTGGCCTTTATGGAAGAGAAGCTATAGTAAAAATTATTTCTTATTTAGTTTAAAAAATGAAAGCATTGCAGAATTATTTTTTGATGATGTTTCCATTATAAAGTACTAACAAATGTGTATGTGCAGTCTCGTGATGAGTCTACACGGAAGAATAGGCGTGCATTCATCATTGGCTTTGTGTGATCACACATGAATGTATCAAGTGTTGTATGCTGTCTGATTTGATTAAACTGCTCCTTCGACTGGACATGTCATTCCAAATCCACAACAAAGCAAGAAGAAAGCCATTGTTAAAAGAAAGACATAAGAACTCCCGTTTGTAGTTTGCCAAAAGCCATTTAGGGAACACAGCAAACATGTGGAAGAAGGTGTTCTGGTCAGATGAGACCAAACATGGTGGTGGCAGCATCATGCTGTGGGGAAGCGTTTCTTCAGCAGGGACAGGGAAGCTGGTCAGAGTTGATGGAAAGATGGATGGAGCTAAATACAGGGCAATCCTGAAAGAAAACCTGCTGGAGGCTGCAAAAGACTGCAAAAAAAAACTGGGAAGGAGATTTACCTTCCAGAAAGACAATGACCCTAAACATACAGCCAGAGCTACAATGGAAGAGTTTGGATCAAAGAATATTCATGTGTTAAAATGGCCCAGTCAAAGACCAGACCTAAATCCCATTGAGCATCAGTGGCAAGACTTGCTGTTCACAGACTCTCCCCATCCAATCTGGCTGAGCTTGAGCTAGTTTGCAAAGAAGAATGGGCAAAAATTTCAGTCTTTAAATGTGCAAAGCTGGTAGAGACATACCCCAAAAGACTTAAAGTTGTAATTGCAGCGAAGAGGTGGCTCTACAAAGTATTGACGCACAGGGGCTAAATACAAACGCACACAACACTTATCAGATTTTTATTTGCTTAAAATTCTGAAAACCATGTATCATTTTCGTTCCGCTTCACAATTATGTGCTACTTTGTGTTGGTCTGTTACATAAAATTTTAATAAAAAACATTTAAGTTTGTGGTTGTAATGAGACAAAATGTGGAAAAGTTCAAGGGGTATGAATACTTTTGCAAGGCACTGTATATTTCAGGCAGTAATGAACAGCATTGCTCAAAACAGCAGTTGTAAAATTATTTCTGTCACACAATATTTGTGTGTGCTATAAGTACCCTGAAATGAGAGCGGGGGCATTTAACATTTTTGCCATAAGAGTGTGGGGATAAGTAGTATAAATTTCCATTCTTTTCATGCTGTGTAACATATAATCAGGAGGTAGTTCAGCCTTGCATAAAGCTCTATGTTTCTGTTAAGAAATGATAAACAAGGTAGTGCACCCGGGAAATGGGAAGTATGCCAAATGCTTGAGCAGGCAGAGGGATATATGTAGTTGTTATTTCTGTGTTCTTCCCTTCTTTCTAAACTGACAATTGAAGCAGTAAGTGTCTTTAATAAAAAACCTCCTTATCTCCACCCTGGATTCTCGTCTCTTCATTTATGATGTAACATTTGGCGTCACGAACAGGATGAAACCTGTGTGAAACCTGTACCTATATGGTGTGTTGCAATTTAATGTGCCTATACTGGGTCTACACCGTGCAGTTCGAGTTGCAAATCAAAGCAGAGGAAGAACGGTCCAGGACAGACCTGGGGTGACGGACTGCGGTAGCACAGTGGCACAGATTCGTCAAGTGAGAGTGATGGACTGAGGTACAACAGATTCATTGAACTTTGAGGTTCAGACCAGCGACGTTGGTTGAGGAGAGCCTTCAGAGGTCACAAATTACAAGTACTGCCGGCGAGCGAGTACATCTGTTAGCTGCTGCTTTCTGAGATCAATGAAAATTAGACAGACACTAGGGTGGAGGAATCTGATTATTCAAGGAAGCTTGGACAGTTGAAAAAGAAACCCTCAAATGAGGTTGTGAATGCTTTGATTTTGAAAGGCAGACAATTGAAAGATTCCAGACAAGGGAATCATGGACAGGCAACAAAAAAAAAAGAATTTAAAGAAGCTCATGATAGGAAAGTTAAAAGGCTGCAAAAGGCTATTGATTTACTAACAGGGCAACTGAAAGTAGTAAATGGAAAACTCAAATGTTTGGAGAAACAAAAGGCTAAAGTAAAAGAACAAACACCTCACGCTTCAAAACCCTAAGTACAAAGGTTTGTACCCAGATCTTTTCAAGCCTGAGTTTGTTGATCCTCAGTTTTTTGACAAAAAACTTCTTCAGAAAAGTGGGTTCCTCTTTTTAGGGAGGAACAGTGATTTAGATTTCTCTTCAGATGCTGGTAATTCTAATTTATCTACCAAGGAAGACCATTTTAAGTGGTTTGAGCGATAGATAGATCCTCCAGGCAATAAGAAGTCACTAAGACCAGTCAGTATATGCTGTTCAGGGAGACACAGAAGCAGCACATGGGAAGGCAGAACAAATGACCACAAGAAAAAAGAAAACAGTGATTAAATATAAACAATTAAAGCCAGATCAAATAGTTAGTTTCTTCAAATCTTTCAAACCTTCTGACAAACTATATGACACAATGGAACACCCACAAGAATATGCTGACAAAAAGCAGATAAGTGCAAATTGATCAAGTTATTGGCTGAGCAAATGGATGCCATTTACACTTTTAAAGATAAAAAGGCTGGCGGAAAGACTATTGATTAATTCTTGAAACAGTTGAAGACTGTCAAAATTGATTTTGGGAAGATCACATCAATAAAACAAAGAGGATTACATTAGAAACGGAGGATTACACACAGAGATTCAAGATTGCTATTCTGAAGTTTATTGCCATGGCTAAAACTGAATTGGATGCAATTCACCATCAGGATGGTGTTCAATCAAATGCGTTGATAAAATGAAACCGTTGGTAGCTGATCCTTTAGCTATTTTCTTCTGTGTACCACCTGATGCTACAGTTTTATCTGTAATAGACATATCTAATGAATTTGGTCAGTACTAACGAAGATTGATTCTAATGAAGATTGGTTCAGTTTCACATGCAATGGGCAACAATATACATGGAATAGATTACCACAAAGGCTTCATAACAGTCCCACAATTTATCATCAGGCCCTAAAAGCAACATTAGACAAATGGGACAGACAATCAACCTTAGTTCAGTACGTAGACGACATCTTCATTTGTAGTACTGACAAGAATACACACATGAGAGAGATGGAAGCATTGCTCGACTTGCTGCATGATGATGGTCACATAGTTAGTCGAAACAAGGCTCAATGTGCAAAAACTTTAGTTGTTTCTGGGACAAGTAATATCTGCTCAGGGCTGACTCCCCCTGCCAAGCTGTACAGCTGCATTAGACAACCCACAACAACACATGAACTCAGATCAGTATTGGGGTTGTTTAACTTCTGTTATCTATGGGTAGAAAATTATGCAAAACAAAACCATCAGAATTACATGTGGCTCTGAAAGGTTATGTCAAAGACACTAAACAAGGTTTCCTTTCTAACACTGCAGTGCAGCAATTTGAGCAACTGAAACATGAATTGAAACACGCACCTGCCCTCGTATGCCAGAGAGTGGTTGATTATCATTTGTTTGTAGCAGAGAAACAAGGTTACATGTCCTCTGTCTTCTGTCAACAATGGGGCACAGAACTTAAACCTGTAGGTTATTATAGCTCTGCCCTGGATGGTCTGGCTAAAGGCTTCGCACCATGTGTGAAAGCCCTTGAGGCAGTCTCTCAGGCTGTCATTAGAACTGCATCCATAGTATGACAACAATTTGATCATTCACTGTAAACACGAAATTTTGGCCATGCTTTCAATGGGAAAAATCACACGTGTCACTTTACCGTGCTGGTCAAGATGGTGTGCATTGTTGGAGCAACCACACATCATACTCAAAACATCAGTAGAAAACGTAGCTATGTTTCTACTGGGGGGACGGATGTTGAAAAAATGTTTTAAAAATTGAAATTGATGAAGGAAAAGAGGATGAGGGATGTATATGTGACAAACCTGAGTTATGGCAACAAGATGCAACAGTCATAGACCTGATCTTCTATCCAGACATGACACTGTATGTAGACGGCTCTTCACAAATTGTGAAAGGGGTGAAAAGAGCATCTTATGCTTTAGTTGATAAACATCAAGTCTAAAAAGCAGTTAGACTGCCAGGTAACACCACCGCACAAGTGGCAGAACTGATAACACTCACAGAGGCTTGCAAAATAGCTAAGGTAAAGAGATGTAACATTTATACAAACAGCAAACATTCCTTTGTGGTGTTGCATGATTTTGGGCAAAATGGAAGGCTAGGGGATACAACATAAGTGTAGGTACACCAATACTAAACCAAAAAGAAGTCACAGAGTTGGTAGATGCACTTAATCTGCCTGCAGTGGTAGCAGTTCTCAAGGTTAAAGCACACACAGAGGGTAACACTACACAAGAAAAGGGAGCCACCGCAAATTGTCCCTTTTTGTAATCAACTAATTTGCAGGTTGATTACATTTCAATGGATAGGTATATGGGTTATTAAGAGGTGTTGGTGATCATTGACAAATTCTCCAGATGGGTGGAAGCTATTCCTTGTTTTAAAGAAGCAGCAACACAAACTACCAAGATTTTGGCTCAAGAGATAATTCCCAGGTGGGGATTATCATTACACATAGACTCAGATCAAGGAACTCACTTTACAGGAACTGTTTGCACGGAATTGTGCACCATGTTAAACATTAAGTGGTCTTTTCATTATCCAGATCACCCTCAAAGTTCAGGAATGGTAGAAAGAGCCCAAAAAACTATAAAAGAGAAAACAGCTAAAGCCCTAGCTGAGCACATAGATTGGGTTACAGTGCTACCAGTGGTCGTGATGAGTATGAGGGCTTCAGGTCACAAAAGATTAGGAGGGCTCAGTCCTTTTGAGGTTATCAAATGGCGACCTATGAAGACTCCAGGCCAAATTAATTTGAAACATGCAGACAGGCACTTTATTTCAGACAATTTACTGCAGAATTGTGAAGAGCTGTCACAAGCTGTAGAAAAGGCAAGGGAACATGTTAAAGCATGCCAAACTCAATCTGATGGTGTAACCATTCATGATTTTTTACCAGGACAAATGGTTTATGTTAAAATTCTAACATACACGGCTCACACTGTTGTGCTGTGTCAAGTGTTGGTGCAGACCTAGTGACATAAGAGCTCAGGAAAAGAACTTCCTCTTTTAGGGAGGGAGGGGCCAATCCCTCAAGTGAAGAAATCTACTCACAGCCCCCATTAGCTTGCTCGATGACACTTCACAGTTTAAAGGCTGATAAGTGGAAAGAAGAGACATCAACTTACCCTATCAACTTACTGTTGCAAACTGCTTTTCTGTTTTCTGTTTTTTTCCTGTTTTACAGAACATGCCAACTGTGTTTAAACATTTAAGTGAAGTTGACAGCCATCAACTACCATTCACGTGTGAACTGCTGATCTTGAGACATTGTTGAGTTTACCCAGTCCCTAACCTAACCATACAATTCACTAGGGAATGTTATTTGTACAGAACATCAATTCATGTGTCCTAGTGTGGTATTTTCACTTTGTTTATTTTATGTAGGATCAGTGTTGATCTGGAAAGAAACAACAGTTCAGTGTGGCCACAGGACATTCCATTATATGTTATTGATATAATTAGTAGTATCTGTGATTGTGATTTTATTTCACATATTGGCCAGCTCATACATGTTGAGTTAAATCCAACTAGTACAAAATGGTGTTTATCATCACAATAATTTTGGCACTATTAAACATTCTGGGGGACACTCAGCTCTCTCTAGTTAATGATCCATTACTGATAACAGCAAGTGGAAATTCCTGGTGGCAATACATGAATTACACAGTGACAACTGCTCTTTTAGGAGATTGCGTTATAGGAGGAAAAAACGGACTATGGGAACACAACTGGGTGTCTTACGATATATGATGGAAGGACGAATCCCATATCTATGTGATCTATATGATATCTATATGATTGTATGCTAACAAAGTTCCTGAATTTCGTAGGAAGCAAGATAGAGCAGTGTCCGGCTTTTAGTGGGTCTGTGGTAGTAAGACATTACTGACACACATCCCGATTGGAAAAGGATTATGTGCAAGAGTGACTTTAAAAGCAGATATTTCTGTTATGTCAGGTTGGTTAATAAAGCTAAAAATAGCACCATGAAGGGACACAGAAAACAGCATGCTATAGCCATCCCTAAAGATCCTACTGTGTTCATAGATGCTATAGGACAACCCAGAGGTATCCCTAATAAATTTAAAGCTCATAATGAAATTGCAGGTAGGTTTGAGTCTATCTTAGTATAGATTATACCAAAGAAAAATACTGAATAGATAAATTATCTACATTGCAATCAACAAAGAATGATTAATTATACCAATAAGGCTTTACAAGCATTGGGAAGACAATTAGATGCTACCAGCAGAATGACCTTCCACAACTGAATGGTTTTAGATTATTTACTTGCTTATATGGGAGGTGTCTGTACAATGATTATTGATACCTGCTGTACCTACATCCCTATGGAAAGTCGCCCAGATGGAAATTTTACAAAAGTTATGACAACTTTACACAATCTGCAAATGGAACTGTATAACAATTCAGGCAAGGAATGGACCTTCTCGGGGTTATTTGATGGCCTCCTTGGAGAATAGGGTAGTTTGATTTCAATGTTTGTGCCTGTTTTGGTCATATTGCTCCTCTTTTGTCTTTTTGTAATGGACATCGAGCTGAGATCTCTGCATGGTTACAAACAAAACTAGACATGGAAATATATATTTGAAGCATTCTGTTTATACTCTGTACATTACATCACAATAAGAGTGTCATTGTTTTACCAATAATACAATTAACTTTACACATCTCCTCAACTGATGCTGGTACGCTGGTACGGACCATGTAGAATGGAAGACTATGGATTAGCACCATCCAAACTTTTCAAAGAATGTTTTAATAATGATTTTGAAAGTTTGTTTGATTATAAAAGTGTCTTTAATAAAACCTCCTCATCTCCACCCTGCACTCTCGTCATTCATGATCTAACAAGAGCCTACATACCTAGTCTACAAGCTATATTTACAAGTAGGAATAGTTCTCATGCAAGAGACAGAATGAAGAATATAAAATGACAGTTTAATTTCTGAAAATATTAAACACAGTTTGGCATTGAAAAGTTAAGGATTAGTTAGGTGTATATGGAACAGGTGTTTTCAGTTGTTTCTTGACTGTCAATGTAAGTCATACATTTAGCTTAGAAACATGCTAGCAGCAAATGCTTTAACGCAACAGTCAGGTTGCAAAAAACCCTTTAATTTTCTTCATACAAGAAATACACAGTGATACACAGTAAAGTACAACCCTTGTTAGCTCACAAGGGTCTCACTGCAGATGACACGGCCACAGTTTGCCACAATATTGACATGCAGGAGAAAACTGTTATAAATTAATTTACTGTACAGTTCATCATGTGTTCATCTGTACAGTTCATCATATCAATATCACCATCAGCCCAACAGCTATCTGTGCTTTAGGCTGGCAGTGAAGCGTTACAGTCAGTAATATGAAGCACTCAGAGTAGTGCTATCAGAAACATACAGAGATGAAGTTACTTTATATTTAAATAGATGTTGTGTGTGACTGTACACTCAAAACTAACCAAACCTGCCAGTGTGCGGCTGAACCAGACAGGTTACTGGGCATTACTGATTATTATAATTTCAATTATTTTTTTATTTTCACTGTTTTTATAACAATGTGATCATTTGGCTGTTTTATGTGACTTTTATGTGACCAACATGTTAGTGAAAACCAAAAAATCAAACACACAACTGACAGCGTTTAATGTGTGTTTCAGGGAGGAAATAAAGAAATTTCCTAGAATTCTAAAGGTAAATATACTATTATGTTACTTTACCTTATACAATTACTGGCCAACTGTCTCTTATATTTACTAGCCAAAGCCTAATTAACACACCTTTGGCTCTTGGTGGGTATTAATTGTGGACACTATTAAACTGAGGTTTAATATTTTCATCTGCATGGGGAGATCCACATAAACTGCTTAATCTCTTTCAGACTGCGGTCTGGTGGAGTGTGGAGAGATTTCCTAAGCAGGAATGAAAATTGTTTTAATTCGCTTCATCCAGTGGGACAGGAAGCAGCGAGAGCGTGATTAGGACCTCTGGGGCTTCTGTCTCCGACACATAATGCACCATCACAAACAGTGTTGTACAGTAAAGATCCTGTTCAGAAGGGTTGTGTGTGTGAGCGTGTTTGAGTCTGTGTGTGTGCAATTCTTACCTGAAGCAGTTGAGCAGCCGTTGGTCTGGTCTCAGGGTTTTTATCCAAAGCTTTTTTCAGGAAATCTTTAAATTCCATTGACCTGAAATACACCAAACCCCAACATTTCCCAAGAGATGCAAACATTGGAAAAAAAAAGGCTATGAAGTCATATTATAGAAATTACACAAGCTATAAATCACAGAAGCCAGAGTTACAACTCCAGTTTGTGGCTCACCATTTGGTTGGCTGATCCAGGGTGGGAGGCTCAGACTTGGCAATCTTCAAAAGGACCCTCATGGGGTTCAGTTCATGGTGGGGGGGTTCAATCTGGGCCAGCTCTATCAGAGTGATGCCCAGAGACCAGATGTCAGCTTTGTAGTCATACGGTGCATCCTTCATGGTCTCACACATCACAACTTCAGGAGCCATCCTGAACACAGAACATCACTGAACACCAGCACCATCATGAACACAGAGCAGAACATCACTAAACACCAGCACCATGAGGAAGTTTACATGCATATGTTTTAGGGGGCCAAGCACAAAGTGCTGGAACCCTTTTGGTTTTGTTTTCGTCGTCTTCTTTTTCTACCCTAAATCTGTCTGGGCCTTGAAGATCATAAGTCGTAGAGAGACCAAACATTTCTTACCATTCCACCTGCTACTCAGGCCACCCACAAACACCTGTCAGACACTAGGTGGCACAGTAATAAGCTAATTTACATTTTAGGCAATATCTCTGCAAAAGCCTTTAGGACAGTCACTGGAACCTCACCCCCCCCCCCCCAACTCACTCCTTCATAAATATGTCCCCTAATGCCAGCTATGGTCTGTAAATGAACAGTGTCTGTTTGTCCCCCCACAACAAGGTTTCAGATCACTCTCTAAGACGTTCACCAGTTCTGGTCCTTTGTGGAACAGCCAGCCTCCACCTGATCCGCTGAGATCATGACAACCATGACTTTCCTATAAAAAATCCTTCTTCTGTTTATCTTGTCTATAGCAGCAGATATACGAAATCCACTTGCAGCTTTGTAGACTTGGCTTGTTGGTTCTTAAGAATGCTCTCGCCTTTTGTCTCTTTCGATAAAAGCATCTGCTAAATTAATAAATATAAAATGTAAATGTTTGGCATTTTTCCCCCCAATCCTCTACAAAATGCATATCTCCAATTTCAATCTCAAAAATGTCCACCATTTTGAACTTTTCCAAAATCTACTTTTGTCCTACTCTCTAATTACTGATGGATACAAAAAAACATGGCTGACAGGTAGCCAATCACATTTCAGCAAATAATAATGTTAAATCTGACCACACAGTGGCATTTTATATGCAATTTTACTTTTCTTAATAACGCCACAATCGTGTGATAAAACCAAACTTTCCGTTTCCTCAGAATCCTTGGTTTTATCATTATTAGTGTATATCTCATTTTAATGTTAGCAATAGTTTTTCCTCAATTCTCATTTTTTGGAGAAACTATTTAGACTATTTCAAACTTATCCCAGCCTGTTCATCTGATTCAAATGAAACCTGGCATGCATCATGCACAAACCTTCATGACAAGAAGGTATCAAAATAATCTTGATGGGTTGATTGGTTTAGCAGATACGATTTCTTATGTATGGCCCATCATGACTAAAATATCTTGAGTACACAAAAGTTCGGGTTCAAACCAGTGTGACCAGAAGTTTTATCATGATCAATCATTTGATTGATGACCATAGACGAAGATGGCGCAGAGCATGGCAGCCTCAGTGCTTACAGGCCCGGTTCTACGGGGGTGCTTGAGGGTGCTCAGCACCCCCAAACAAAAGCAAAAGCACCCTCAGATAAAATTATTAATAGCGTATTAATTTTAAATTAATGAACACACAGACAGATGCACACACATACACAAATTTGCAAAATTAATGCGTACACACGAGCTTATAAATAATTATCTTATTTTCATCATGCTTTTAATGCCTCTGCATTTGATTGGTTGTGAGCGTTCTCAGTTTGCGATTGTGATGCGTAATTGACACTGTCTCTTTAATCATTCACTCGTTTGTGCGTCCAGCTCAGGACTTTTTACAGTAGCCTAAAAATACCACACGTTTTTAGGCGCGACATGTAAACCGCTCCTAGATGAGCATGCAGTAATAACCTTCACAGTGTATTCTTGATGTTAGATGGCATTTGTTGAAACTACAATTACGATACTAGTGTAGACGATTTATATTACTCAGTCCTATTTGGTGGTACCGTTTTCATACAGTTTCATACATATTTTTTGTGAGCACCCTCACAATTTTCAGAAGCACCCCCAGTGATTTGGTTCTGGAACCGGGCCTGAGTGCTTAGCTCGCAAGTGTTTGTTTTGTTTCTGTTAGTTTTTCCTGTTTTTTGTTTTTCAAACACCATCAGTTTTACCAGGGATAAACTGCTGAACATTCGGCAGAACACTCCACAAAATCTTTTACTGGATTTTGTTTATTCGGACGTTTCGCTGAACATTGTAGTTAGTGTAGTAGCGGCGCTGATCAAACGCTTCAGGACGCGCAGACGGGGTAAGCAAGCCGGCGTGCTCGTGAAACTAGCATCCATCTGGCGAATCTCTGCTCTCTACCCAGCAAAACGGATGAACTTCTTCTGCTCACCCGGATCAACAAGGATTTTTCACAAGGTGTTTCATGGAAACCTGGCTGAATGACGCCATTCCAGACAGCGTGTTAAGTCTGCCGGGCTTTCAGCTGTTTAGAGTGGATCACGACGCAGAATCAACAGGGAAATCGCGTGGCGGCGGGACGTGCTTTTACATCAACGAATGGTGGTGTACAGATGTATCTGTGTTAAAGAAGATAAGCTGTTCCAAAGCTGCTCTTTATTAACTGTAAGCCTTTCTATTCGCCGCGGGAGTTTCGCTCGTTCATTTTGGTGAGTGTTTACATTCCTCCGCAAGCGCACGTGAGCCTGGCTTTACAGAAACTCACGGATCTGATCACAGAGACTGAGCTACATCACCCGGACTCTGTTTTAATCATTCTCTGGGACTTTAATAAAGCAAATCTATCACGTGAACTGCCAAAATACAGACAGCATGTTACATGTCCCACCAGAGACAGTAATATACTGGATCACTGCTACACATTAATAAAAGATGCATTTCACTCAGCTTTGGGACTCTCTGATCACTGTTTGGTTCATCTCATACCGACCTACAGGCAGAAACTGAAATCAGCTAAACCTGTAATAAAGTCTGTAAAAAGATGCACTAAAGAAGCAGAGCGGGATTTACGAGCCTGTTTCTCTCTCACTGATTGGTCTGTTTTTGAAGCTGCTGCCAACGATCTGGACGAGCTCACAGAGACTGTAACTTCATATATCAGTTTCTGTGAGGAT
>JAZGTJ010004967.1:5158-28945 GCA_036877575.1 Botia almorhae
TTCGGGCCAAATTCCGAGCTCGGAGCCCTCCCCCCGGACAGCACGCCAAATACGCATCAGTGATCATTTGCGATTGCATGTTAGTGCGAACTCGTGAATTTAAAGATTTAAATGGCCTTATGGATGCGGAAATTATTAGTGTTTTTGGCCAGCAATTATGTATTTACTAAGGTGTTATCAAGTAGTCAACTTCCTTAAATGTATTTTTTAAGATGAATTATATAATTCTTGTAATAATATTAAAATTAAGTGATGAAATGTCTGCGCTTGAATTACAAGTGCAACTCGAGTACAGTGTAGCTGAAAAGTCTCTTTGATACGGAGCTCAACACAAGCTTTTGGGATTCTTGAAGATCCCGTGAAATTGCTTAATAATTGGTTTTATTTTTTGACATATTTTGTATTTAAACAGATAGTGGTGTTGAGTAGAGTTTGTCGCTTTTTAAATTTTTTAGTAGTAGTCTTCGGTAGGCTTTTGTTTTCTCCAGAATTATTTACTATAATATGCTACTCGCTGTTGCCTGTCTGAGACAGTTGGTGTTATGAAAAAGGACATTCTCATTATTTTATTAGATGACTTGCCAACGAGTACAAGATGAGTCATTCATATTTCACATTATTTTCCTAAAAGATAAATACAAAATAATTGTACTAAATGTACATATCTGCTAAAAGTACATTTTAAGAGTACTAAAACCCTAACCCTCAAAGTGTGTGTGATTTCCTGTGATTTTTAAGCAATAGGACAAAATGCTATTTATTTCCTGTCAGTCTGTATGGTATAAAGGAGATTGTGTCAAATACAGTGGCAGAATATAGCTGAGGCTGGTGTGTGTTGCACAACCTCAGTGAGGGGTTGTTGGGTGTATTATGGTAAGGATTTCATGCTAGTCTACAGACAGTGTGACCCTGGATGTCTCGCAGGAAAGACTCTCCGGTAAAGTCATTAAACTCGGTTCACGTTTACACAAATGCCTCTTGTATTCCAGACAGACGTCCATTTGCACTTTTCCATCTACAGGGTTGGAATCGCTGATGTACGGTAGCATCTCACTGCTAGAAATAGCCCTTGGGAATGTTTGTATAGCTGTGATTCACCTTCCTGGCTTCAACCGAACTTAGTGACCTGATTTGTCAGGACATACTTTGGGCCTATATGGGCTTGCTTGCTTTGTGCGTGCGTGCGTGCGTGTGTGTGTGTATTTGGGGACAAAGACGTTGTTTGGCTGACAGTGTTTGAACTGTGACCAAGATGATCTCATTCTGTAACTCCGTGTAATAATGTCTGAGTATCTGAGTAATCATTAATAACTTAAATATGACACCCTCTCTTTTCTGATGACATCTCCGCTCCCTCGCTGCGGCGCTCTAGTCATGGCGCCGGCAGGTATGCGTGGGTCATTTTCCCAGGATCAAGTCACAGTCTGATTTTACCTAGTCAACAATTCTGATGAATTAACGTTACGACGTAGTGCTCCCAAAATTAGACAATGCAACATTTGCATAAATAAATTGGGTGAGATGCAGCCTGGGCCTTTTAAAGTGAACTAGTTGTGCAAGTTGTAGACAGATGCTGCAAAATATCAAACCCCCCATGTGAATCTGAGAGGTTAAGTGAGTTTTGTTACTGTAAGGAAGTTGTGCTGGGTGTGGGTGAACGGGGACAGTGTGGAGATCTGGTGATAATCTCTCTGACAGCAGCTGTTGGTAAAAATTCACATTCTCCAGAGTCAGATTATCGGTGCGTGTGATTTTTCTCGCCCTCTGTTTCTCGCTTTCTCTTTATGTGCATACCAACTGCTCGGTCCAGGTGCCCATGAGCAGGTCGAGGCAGCAGTGATACTCAGCACAGCTCTTGTGGTCTTAAGCGTATTTGTATTTTTTTCTTCAATGTGTACATTGTATCAGTAAGTGTGTTCCCTGGGAATCGAACCCACAACCTTTGCGTCGCTAACACGACCCTCTACCAACTAAACTACATATGTTATTTTTCAATGTTAAAATCTTTTAATATGGAGAAGCTGAGTGTGTTTGGTTAAAAAGTGTGTTTGTTTAGAATTAAAGTATTTCTATACATTGTTATATACATTAGCATGTATGCTATATACATTATATATACATGCAGGTTTTGTTTGGTCTTTTTTTGTAAAATGACGCAGGCCATAAACCCATTATCTTGCTGTTATTCTACACATATTTTTCTTGCAGTGTTCAAAGAAAATACATTTTCTTATAATAACCTCAAAAAAATCCTTTTAATAATATACAATAATTCTAACAGTAAACACAATGCGAAGTTAATAGCATCGCTCTTGAAATTCCATCCCATTCGAAAGATGTGTGCGACAAGTGCTTAATCTGAATCACCATGGCAACAGCCGGCAGTCTAAACCTATCAGAGCCTTTCATTCCAATAATTCAGTTGTCAGCCCATGCGACCAGCAGGAGTGTCTGTCAGGTTGGTATTGTACACAGAACCGAGATATATTTGTTGTGAGGGCAGTTTTCTGGATATAACCTTGCCATCAGCAGCTTCTTTTAACCTGTCTGCGATGGAGTGCTATACAGAAGTGTCCAGAACGCCTGTACGTCATTAGAACATGGTGTAGAGAGCTTTGATAAGTGCCCCTTGTCTTGCTGAATATTCATGACAGATGTGTATTGTATGTGCAATGACAAGTTACATGTGTTTTAAAATATGCTTTGTATGGCCATTTTTCATTTTATGCGTTCACTGAGTGATCCTGTTTTAAAACAAGATAAGAACTGTGGACAGCATGTGTGACTTGCCAAAACATGAGTTTTACATGATACATAGGTAGATATTGGAAAGTGATCTAACAATCTGCAAAATTCTGAGTAAACACCATACATAGCTAGAAGTTTATGCACCTAGTAAAGTGTCTCATCTCAAAAATGATCATTTAAACCGCTGTCATAAATTGATATAAATGCATAATTGTAATTCATTTAGTTTGTTTTGACAAACTTATAAGCGAGAGCTGTTGTCATTGGTAATACATAGCATAGCACAGATGTTGAACTCTGATTGTGTCCTTATGTTAGAGCTGTATTAAACAACAGGTACAACAGTTTGAAGTCTCAATCCGAATTCAGTTTAAAGGGTTAAAAAGTGTGTTATTGCCTGAACCACAATGACAGACTCGGTTGTGAATTCAAGCTAATTTTAGCTAGATGATTTCATGGTTTTAGTTTGGCTCAGCAGTGGCAAAAAGCATGTAGCATACTGTTCCAAAACAACATACATCACAAATAGTCATAATGGTCTGCAAGGCATATGTTAGCTTCCTAAAGTCCACGTTGTGCCAAGTTATGCGCAATTGGCTCAGCTAACTGTCTGTCTCTCATTAGTCTCCCAAATGCTACCATTTCAACCTGTCATCTCCCTGTGTTTAATACACCTCTTGTCTGTTCCTAGCTGTCAATCAAGTACCCCGCTGTCAGAATATTTCTGTTAGATACCAGATCAGCAGACCATTTCTGTCTAACATTAGACTCTTTCAATAACTTGTTATAGTATTAAATACTTAAATACTAGTGCATAGTGACTAGGGCCTGTCCTGTTTGCTGTTTTAAGACTTAGGGATAAGGATCTTCTTTCAAAGGAAGGTTTTGTGTATCTCTATTTTGGAAAACAGTGCAGAAATTTCAATATGATCCCTCAAGACCTCTGACAGCACACACATCATCACCCTTCCCTAACTGAGTTTATGAAGGTCTTAGAGGTTATGTGGTGTCTTCACAAGTTAGTTATAATCATCGCCACTTGACTATTTTCCACCCCCTCTTTGACCCCGGATTTAAATGGATGATTGTTTTGCTTCTGTCCTGCAAGACTTATATGAACATCCTCTGTTATGATTGGCTAACCTCTTTGAAATGTCACAGACACCAAGCACAAGTGGATTTCTGCCGCAGTGCTTGTCTCATATGTACAAAGAAACAAAATATTGTATTTCTCAAACTGTTGCAATGCACACGAAATGCAAACTGGAAGTGTTCAGTAATTCAGAAGTGGATGTGGGTGTGATTTGGGTAAAATTGATGTTTTTGCCCATTAATTTTCTGCTGGTGCGCATTAACATTTCTGTGATTGATGGTTTCAATCGCGGCTGATATTTTACTTGTTAAATTTCTGTGATATTTAAATGTCACCATACAAACAATGCAAATGTGCTATACTTTTGTAAAAACAAATCTGTCTGAAATTGATTTATGAATTAAAAATCCACCCTTTAGGTTATGGATAAATAGATGCTCCACTAGGGACTGTGTGTGTGTGTGTATGTGAGAGAGAGAGAGAGAGAGAGAGACCCTTGTTCTGCAGCTCCAATCACGTTCAATCAGTCTTGAGTGATCACACAGAATAGAATCAGTTCAGTATAATGCCAAACTAAATCTATTAAATCTTAACTGCATTAAAACAAATTAACAAAAGCAAAACATATTTAATTAATTGCTGTGATTTTTACACATGCACTCTCTGTTGTGTCTCTGTTTTATTGGATGTCTATTTCAGTCCTGAGGAGTGTCTGCCCTCTATGTGTGTGTGTGTGTGTGTCTGTCTGTCTGTCTGTAAACTGGGTGGAGGGGCTAGGGTATCAACATGAGGTGCACATGGGCCTGCACCCACCCGCCCATGCCACAGTCATGCCACTGTAAGCCTTTCATTTATGATAGAAACTTTAATTTTGTCATTAAGCCCAGGCGCAGGCATTTCTTGACATTATTATCAGCTATAATAGCAATAAATGAACCTCTGGAGTTTTGTGCGTAGCCTCATGTTGTGGGACATTCATATGTGAATTACAACCCAAGAGCTGATCTCCGATCAGTTATTCCATCTACATAAACTTTTCTAGAATGGCAAAGCTTAAATTACATGACTCACCGCAGTAACAAAAAATCAAAGCAAACAAATATTGCTTTAGCTTTTCTCAAAACGAATCTCTTCCTGCAGAACTTACCAACTGTTGTCAAGGTGATTTTTTTAAGGTGATTTTTATATTTTGGTTATATATTTTAATAGCATATTTTCTGGAGCTGCTGTATACTTCATACACACTTCTCTGTAATCTAAACTGCTTACGACATGATTGTACGGTCTATACATTTCCCACCTCAGTGACACTGTAGAGGTTGGGTCAGAACTGTAAGAATTCTTCCTCAAAGCGATGACATCACAACACTGAAAATGTAAGATGATTGGCCGAGCATGTTACCAGTGCTGTACTGTATGCACATACATGCTGATGTCACAAAGAGATTTCAGTCTGGTTTTGTTATGCAGTATCACTCATGACATATATATATATTACTTGATTCGTAATGCAGCACAAGTAACATTTCCATACTATAGTTGCTGTTCGCAAGTTAGTTAAATGAGTTAACCTGTCACCTGAGAACTACATTACATGTAAGGTAACATAACCTTAAATTAACTTACATGAACTCATCTGAATGGCCCCTTTTGACTACTAAGACTTGTTAGTGCAAGAATGTCATGTATATTTTCTCATGTTGACTTCAGTTTTTTAAAGCATGCAAATTGTTTCCAAACATCTTTTGGCTGCATGACACATGACTGGGACAGTTTGGTCCCACGGCAAAGAATCAATCCATGATCATCTTGTGCTCTTGGGAAAGACACAATGTTCTTGTATTAATTCTGCAGTGACCTCAGTTAAAAGCCCAGCTGTGTAGCAATTACTAAAGAGGGAGGAAAGCTTTATATAATTCATCTGTACACCGTGGAGAGACAGGCCTCATTAAAATACTACTCTGAGCGTACAGAGAGGTGTTGCAGTGTGAGAAAGCCTTTATTTGTCACAGAGTGAGACAGTATGAGAGAACATCACACACCCGCTTATGTCCTCCACTGACACGTCTAAGATTTCTGGCACCAAAACAACGTCACGATTCCTATTTCAGGCACAGGTGCAACATTTCAGTGCTGGGTCGAGTGACCAAGAGAGCAGGGCGGGGGGGGCTTGGGTGGTGTGCTGGGTAAGAGGGGGTTACATTAGTGTTGTCTGAATAGGGAATGGGATGCTTCCTGACAGCTTTAAATATGGACAAGAGCAATGTAAATACTGCTTTACAAGGAGCTAATTAAAACTAGCCCTTTTACTATGTTGGCACTAAGCGCTGTACAGTTTTGCTTTCAGGCAATTTGTTTTCTAGGAAAAAGAGAAATAAACACAAAAAGAAAGGGGAAGAATTTGTACATCTCATTGTCATGATGCTGGTGTTGTGGGTGGTTGCCAGGGTGTTGCTATGGTATTCTGAATGGTTGCTTACTGGCAAAAACAGTCAAAGCAGCTCATCCACAAGTCTCTTTGGCTCAGGTCCCTTTTTCATTGTAAATCTTTGCATTGTTTTGGAAATTTTACTGCCACTATGTGTAGGAAAGTAATGGCTTGTGACACCTCAATAGTGATTTGGTCTGGGATGATTTTGCACCTTATTTCTGGCCAGAAGGAGCATGAGCAATAATCAAAAACGCCGAAGCACACAGAGATGCATCAAAGCACTTATGCGTTTATTATCGAGAAAAAGAAAAAACACAGAAAGCATCATGTTATGGTAAGGATCATATCACAACATTAAACAAACATTCCAAAAGCATTTCTTCATTATAATACAGTCAAAAGTTATCATTGAATCTCCACAGATGTTAAATGTAAGGATTGGCTTGCTTCATTTGGCTATTTTTACAAGGGCAAAAAACGCAGACATGTTCCCTCAAAAAGGTGCAGCCTGTGGCAGGCGCCATCAAAGAACGCTCATGAACATTATGAGCCCATTATGACCGCCACATGTCAATATCATGAAGCACTAATGCAGATCTGAAATAGATGATTTTCACTTTATGATGACTGGACATAACATCAAAACATTTGCACACGCTTTTACAGATTATTCATAATACATAAGGCTCAATAATTGGCTATCATGTATGTTTCAATGCATGTTTTATGTATTTCATGCTTGCATGGTTACAAAAAAAACCCTATGTGTGGCACGCAAGAACAGCATTGTATATAAAGCACTCTGAAAAATAGAAAAGAACAGAAAGAAAAATAATATAAAAGGTATGAGAATGACTACAAGAAATGAGGAGACGCTGAAAGGCAATGATGGATTTTTAGGCACAAAGTTCACCAGGTCACAGAATGTCCACTGCTGGTACTTTCCAGAGTTCAAACGAGCCGTTTTTCTTCTGAAGTGATTTGAGGAAATACTAAAGGCCCATTCTGATGGACTCCAGTTAGGGACTTTGAAGTTATATACAAAAGAGAGCAAAGGTCGAAGGTCAAATGTTTGTCCTCGCCATATGATGAAAGTGTCCATTTAAGGTTGTTCTATATTTAGATCACATGATGACTGTTTCCGTGTGCAGGCAATAGGAATTGGGGAGCTGTTTGCCTTTCACACATGGGCTTGCTGGGCAGGATTTGGAGATGACTTTGCTTGGAGAAGGTGTCGCCCATCTGGTTGGACGGCGTTGATTGGCTGGGCGAGCGGGCCGGGAGAAACTGCTGCTACGGGGGATGGGTGATGACTCACGACTGATCTGAGGACAGAAAAGCAGTTTTAATGTACTTATGTAGTAATATCTGAGTAAATGCAAATAATAACTGGGTGAATTTCAGTAATAGCTGGGGGAATATACTTTGGGCTTTTTATGTCTTTATTTTACAGAATAGTGGAGTGAGATACACAAGCCAAAAACTACATTTGTGTGTTTGTGTGTGAGGAACACAAACATATACCCTCTTTTCCTGCTTGGTGTCCATTTGCTGGGTAAATGTGGATCTCTGACTTCTAATGTTTTCCATCTCCATCATTTCCAGAAGTTGGTCCAGGTTGTCATTTCCCCATCTTGTATTGCCTCCAAGCCCTGTATGTACCTTGCCATAGTGTTGACTTCCTGTTCCAAGAATCGTCTCCACCATCCGGTAGTCTGAGAACAGATCCTCACCCTGAAAGCCTGATTTGTGCTCTTTGGCCTCCTTGCTGTGATGCTCTGCTTTAAAACATGACTGTGGAGGGCTTAAGTTAAAGGCCATGTTGCACCGCTCAGGGGCTGAGATTCCCTTCATGCTGTCACCATTGAGGAGCATGTGTCTGGGGGTAACAGCTGCCCAAGGCTCCTGGCTGGGCTCCAGTTCTGCCGTCACTCTGTCACAGTCTACAAGGGATTTCTGGATGGGCACACGTGGGGACACCCGCCCAACACTGAACTTGCGCTGGCAGACAGGAGTGCTGGCGAGGCGATCAGTGGGAATCACGGTGGTGATGACACCATCCTCGATCAGGGTTTTCCCCTCGTTCTCCTGCAACATAGCCCCAAACTTACGCAACACAGATGGACTGCCAGACTTCCTGTCGACCAAGAGGCACTTCCTGTCTGGCTGCTTTGGTGCTTCGTGGTAACTGGAACGAGGGGGTACAGGTGGAGCGTCTCTCTGTTTGATTCCAATAGTTTTAAGTGGAAGATTGGTTGATGAACCCGAGTCTTTCCAGCTGACTTGACGGGCCTGTAACTCCTCCAGATTTATACTCTTGTTTTTCTTGTTCTTGGCTTCTTCAAGCTCATCCAGAACTGCACAGGAAGACGTTCTGATGTGGAAATGAAAAATAAATCAGGAAACAACAAACACTAAACATTAGTCAAATGGATTAGTCAGGTTAGACGTTGGGATTAGTTGGATAAGGCTGTACTGTCTTTAAGGTCATCTCTGGTTTTTAAAACCCATGTTTTTTGGAGTTCACTGGGTTTTTGGAAAGGCATACTCCGTGTTTTGTTAACTTAATGATAAGTATAAAGGTATGAAACAGTAAATTCCATTGAGCAGTGTAAACATTAATCCTCACAGCCTCATTTTCATTCGTGTTAAAGATGGGTTCTACCATCAGGTTTAGTGACTAATTATTGCACATGCTTAACGACTGAAGGATTTATTAGTCTGATTTTAGATACTAAATATTTCACCTGTTTGTTGCATGGCCTGTTTTCACACTCTCCTGGTAAATGTGCAAAACTGGGTGCACCTTTGAGTTCTGAAAGTAAGAGAGCCAATTCATTTCTCTAGCAAAATGTACAATAAATACTTGAGGAATTTGAGGGCTCGAAGACAGCAAGATTGATCAATGATAAAAGTGATGCTCACTGTTTTAGGAGTTCCGAAATTCCTTTGGATATTTCCAAGTTGTGGGCCCTGTTGGAGATATCCATTCAGGATATCCAGAGTTGCATCCTGTCTTTCAATATCATGACAGCTGCCAGGGTAGTTACTGTTGTTTATCAGTGGATTAAATGTGTAATTGTTGGAGCCATTGCAGTAGTCACTGGTGTGGTGAAACCCAAAGCTTTGCTGGACTGAAGACTCATCTCCTCCACAGCATTGATGTACAGGGACATTGTTGTTGGGGTGAGGAGGGGGCCCATGATAATAACCATTGGCCTGCTGGCCGTATCCAGTGCTGACAGGAAGCAAAGTAATGTCCAAGCTTTTGTTGCTCGTGATGTTGGTTTGGTTGGTTTCACCAGCTTTTCTCCGTGCTTTGACCTCGTTATACAACTGAAATGCAATGAAACCAATATCAAAAGAGAAGCAACACCGAGAGACACATTCAAACTCATGCAAAAAGTATGTTTTTTCTCTCTTGCATGTTTTTTGTCAAAAGCAAATAATAAAAACAACCAAAACAAATGCACGAGCCAGCAAACGGCACTAATATAATGTACAGCATGGTCGAGTTATGCAATCTCTTTATAAATATACCTCATGAGGTTTCTCCATTAAAAGGGGTCAGTGGGAGGGGGCTTGCTGTTCTAGTTCGCAATGGGTGCGTGTCTGTGTTTTGCTGTGAGAGTTTTGTGTGTGTGTTTGGGTCAGCCCCCCACCCCTTGTTAACATCTGTCAAAAATACAGGTTGACAGGTTGACATGGAAGACGACACACTCAAATATATTTCATATTAACATATCCAGAAGATGCAGCCAATTAGAAAGCAGGGGGTCAAGATTCTTTTAGCCAATCACAGCCCTACTGACAACAACAAAACAATTTTACGACTCCATAGAGCTGTTGCATTTTTAGTACTGTTCATAAGCAATTTAGACTGTTCATATATATATATATGTGTGTATGTGTGTGTGTGTATATATACTTTCTGCAATGTGTGACTAAATACGCACATATAGGTGCATATATGTGTGGACATACCACTTCTGTATATCTGTATATATATGTACATATATGGATTATGTCTATCTGATTGGTGACCCTGAATGTTTCTCTCACCTCTTCAATTTTCCTTTGCATTTCCTGTAGTTGATCTTCCCACTCCTGCATCTCGGAGTCAAAACTGTCTAGCAGGTCGACTCTCTCTCCACCCCACACATGACTTCCAGACTCCGGCCCACAGTGCAATTCCAGAGCGGCCATTCCTTCTTCTTTTCTGTTCCAGCGGAAAAGGTCACTGGAGTGACCACACAGACAAGCCCTCCAATACCTCGATAAGAACAAAAGGAACATTTACTACTCATGATTTCAAGTAGATAAGGGCCTATGGAAACAGGTTGGCTACTGATTTTAACTACTAGGCCGCAGCATCCAGGACTACCACTATTGTGTTGGGTATGAGGGCAAAAGTTTCTTTACTAGTGCAAAACCTTTTGCCCCCTTGAATAAGCTCAGAATAGGTGCATCCTTTCCACAGCGACGTCACTGAGTTTTTCTGGAATGCTGCTTTGATTTACGACTGGAATTAAGGAAGGAATTTTCTGCCGTCAAGAAACATGACACCCGCAACACAGGGAACGTTAACTCAGAATTTCCAGAATGTACCGTAATGTGACGTAAGAATGAAGAGATATTTATACCTTCTGTCACCGTGCATCGTAAACTAACAGGAAAAGACAGAGTGTGTAACTATTTACATTGTGCGTTTGTAACATTTACTACATATAAATTGAGAACAGTCATAATACATTTTTGCATACAGCATGCATTTTTATTTTGGTAATATCATTTACAGTGTTACTCTTTTAAAAGTATTAGTACTTTTTGAGTTCTGTTTTTAATAGAAAGTACTTACAATATATGTTTAAATTAAACTATTGACTATTGATTTGTGTGTTGTCAAATTTAAGTATTAGCATTAAACATCTCTCCTCAGTATATAAAACTTACTTTAGACATGCACGACAAATCAAACCATGGCAACTCTTGTACATTTTTCCAGGTTTTTTTAAAATGTATATCCCATACTGTTTTAAAAGATGAGTTTCTGTCGCATTTCTCAACCCTTACCAGTTAAATGCTGTTAATCTGTCCTCTGCTAACTTCCTCCAACAGGCTTCTGGTCAACTGAAACCAGCTTCCCTGAATACGCGTGTTATTCAAGCGTGGCTTTGTCGCTTAAACCTGGATCTCGTTTCAGGACCACCTCCTCTCGACAGCTCCTGTTCTGTACTGGTGCGTAACAGCACAGACCCCTGATCCTCGCAGCCCCTCGTGTGACGTATAATCCTGCGTGTTAGATCTTTAATTTTCCTCTGTCAGGCCCTCCTGTCCGAAGCTCAAACAACTTTAAGTCCTGAGGGAGCCCCAGGGCTTTATAGTGGCTAAAGTATTTACCCCGGCGACGTCACGCGTGCCCGGTGTCCGGTGTCATAATGTCAGATTTATTCCAGCATTCGTGGTCTCTATGCAGGAGACTGTCGTCACCTACATTCTAGGTTAAAATTACAAAGACAGAGCGAGAGTGTTTACATGTCTATTTTAACTTACCCACTTCTTCTACCCTACCACAGTTAAGCTGCCTTGTTGCTAGTCTGTTTTTAGGACTCGAAATCTTGTGACTTCATTCCAGTGGCTGTGCCGCCCACTCATGCACACAGGCAACTGGGCTATTTGTGACTTTCAAAACACTCTGTCCATTTTATTTTTAAGATGCCACCACACAGAATTAGCAGATGCTAAGAGTGCTGTCCGCGGTTCTTAACGGACGCCTCACGCTTGTTTCTGTGTGTATTTATGCGACGCTTGCGGCTATTGCGCAATAAACAAGTGGTCGACTGTTCGCCCTAATATTGGCCTCTGACTGAAATAGTCTTCAGGTGCAATAACGCATGAGGACAAACAACAAACAAAAGACTTTGACTTTTGACTTAAATAGCCCTAGAGGTACCGTATGCAATTAGAGTATCACAAGGAAAATGTTGATAACTAGCTTGATAAATAGCTGACAGTTATCACTGATACAGGCGCCCTGAAATAATGACACCTGCCCGTGTGACAGCCCTGTACTTTGTAAACAGCACAAGTGACTGGGCCACTTTTTCGGGGTGTGGGGATTCGGAAAGAGTTTAAGTGTTTTTAAGCTGTATTCTTTTACGGCCCCTTCAATTATTACAGCTCAATAACAAGCAGAACTGGTTTATTAATAAGTTTTAACTCCAGTAGTTTATGTTGTCACTCAAATTACATACAACATTTGATTTGATCGCCAATTAAATATGTAAAGACCTGTATTTTCTCTCGTGTGTTATGCATGTCCCCTTATATGTTTATGACCTTATATGTTGGTATGAATGCTCTTACTCACCTTGTTCTCACACCTTGTTCTCTACCTGTGTTCTCACAGGTAGTTGTTTCATTGATATATCCCATGGGTGCAGGCATTCTGGGTAATTTGCATGTCTTTGGTGACACATACACTGAAACATCTATGTGCCTGATGGCTGTAGTCCCATGGTGTCAATGATTGTTGCTAAGTTACAGTTTAGCCTCTGCTGGTAGGTGACGTAACTGCAACATTATGTTGGCAAACAGCAATTTTCTCCATTGATGTCCATTTGAAAAAAGCAAAATGTATATAATTTAAATGTCATAGTAGATAAATAGATGTTTCATGAGAAACACATTTGTTTGGATTCTAGTATTCTAATATGGACTGATCAGTCACATGACAGATTCCGATCAGCTTCCTAAATATTTCCAGAATCGAGTACCACGTTGTGTACATCCAACCGTCTTTGAGATGAACTGCAATGCCAAAGGTTAGCCCTCTTCAGGTTTGCTAGTCCATCTTGCATAGTCTTGAAAATGAAAGCAATGCCTGCTGGGTAGTGTAGTTTCCAGTGGCTTAAGGGTTTACAGGGATGTCTTCAGTTTAGATCAATGCATGTGATATTTACGAGTGTTGTGTAACAGTTGTAGTCTTTAGTGGCTCTATATCTTACAAAAACTTGGCGATGTAATTTCATATGCCAGCCACAGGCTAAATGTATATAATATGAATGATATAGTCCCCAGGTTTGCTTGGAAAATTAGGTTTTGTGGACTTCTGCGCAGGCTTTGCTTGGAAAGTGACCATCCTGTGATTCTGCAACCATGGCGACATACGGAACATCGACAAACAAAACAAAGGGCGAGACTATTCTAATGAACAGATGAATGGTGATTACAGGACAAAAAAGAGGGTAAAAAGAAACACAAGTTTAAAAATGGTGGCATAAGAGAGTGAGGAGAACAAGACTAATATGAGGATGAACAAAATTATGGGCTGAAACATCTTGGTGAACAACCGACAAGATTGAGGAACATGCATTAAAAACAGGGTGCGTGGGAAGAGGGAGAAAGAGAAAAATTAGGATATTATAGCCATGAACATTTTTCATATTGCATAGTTTACAAAATCTAGGCAAACCACAAAATTATGCTTGTTGTTAAATGTTTAAAGCAGTCGGGTGATAAATGATCTGCACGATGTAGAATTCCCTTGTTCTTGACTAATGGCCACAAAAAAAAATTAGTAAATAAAAGTTCACCCAAAATGAAATTTCTCTCATCATTATTTACCCTTATGTTGTACCAAACCTAAGAAAATGTACAATTTTCCTTCCTCTGTGTAGCACGAAATGGGATGCATTGCAGCATATATAAAAAAGTAAGATTCCGTTTTTCATTTAAAATAAAGACAAAGATTTAAAAATCCAATCGTTGTTTGAAATGAAAATCAGAATCTTGGACAAGCTGCTTTGTATTTTACAGAGGAAAGAAAATTATACAGATTGGAAGTTGAGCAAATAGTGACAAGTTCCATTTTTGGGTGAACTGTCCCTTTAAGGTATATATCAAACTCAGAATCTTTGCACAGTCAAACACCCTCTTACATGTGTTTTACATAGACACACAGACTTTCTCCAGACTCACAGACAATGGTTCCTCTGAATCTCTTTCCTCAGCTTTTGGAACCTCTAGACGGTCTATAAACCCCTGAAGCTCCTTCCTGAAGGCCTTCATCTGAGCATTGATGCGATAGAGAAGCTCGTGCTCCCTGATACGACCACCATCTTCATCATCTTCCATACGGCCGAAAAGATCCCCGTTAGCTACAAACACCCGCGCCTCTGCTATGATGGTGCTAGTGTCGGCTATCAGACGGTCAATGGTCCGTCCCAATCGCTCCGCTTCGGCACGGATGTCGATCATCTGCTGCCTGTCCCGTATGGAGCGGGAAAGCAGGCGGGCGGAGTCAGGAGAATAAAGGGAGCGAGTTGGTGTGAGACACCGAGCATTGCGGACTTCATCTGAGTCGCTCTCTCCTCCAACAGGACCCTCGCGTTTGCGATGGGGAGGGAGGCGGGAGGAAGAAGAGTCGTCGTCACTCCCCCTGCGACCCCCGATTCCGTGACCGCTGTCACTCTCTGCATCGCTGTCCCGCGGTGTGACGGCTAGGTGAGATGCTAGGTCGTAGCGCTGCATGTTGGAGAGCAGCACACGGTTCTCGTACTGCAGCTGCATTACTTTCCCACTCAGATCGTTAATTTGCTTTCTGGCGGCCTTCAGCTCCTCCTGCAAGGCTTCGCTTTTGGAGCCGTCGCCTGATCCGCTGGCGCCGCCCATCGCGTTCGCACCTGAAGCGTGCCTTGTGCCCTCTTTAAATCGCAGCTTGTTTAGCTCACCTGTTACCCTCTTATTCTGCTCCTCTACATCCGCCAGGTTCCTCCTCAGAAGTTCCGCCTCGTCCTCCACCAACTGCAGCTGCTGCCTGAGCTCTGACATCTCTGAACCCTGCTCACGACCTCCTTCCGCTCCAGACAAACCACCATTGGATGACTCATCCCCTCGAAGGTCATCTAGCTCCGCCCTCAGGCCACGGTTCTCTACCTCCAGCTCAACAATTTTACGGCCCAGGATATTGGCCTCCTCTTCCACCAATCGCAAGCGGAGTTTCAGCTCTGATTCTCGGGTGGTAGGAGGACCACCAGCTTCACCCTTTGGATGGGGGCTGTCCAAATCTCCATAGAAGGAGCGATACTTCTGCAATTCTTGTTCTAAACGATCTTTCTCTTTGTCTATCTTTGCCATTTTCTTTCTCATTAAAGTAGCCTCCTCTTTGATAAAGGCCAGCTGGCATTTTAGATCATCATTATCCTCCTATGGACAAAAGAGTGTCACGTTGTATGGTTTATTTAGATTGATATGTTTTTGTAATATTTTGCTATAATTTACAATATAATGTTGGTCTATTTAGAGAAACTGGTGGCAACAATCACAGGCTTAAAACCTAACTGTCACCCTCATTAACTCTGCTGCAGAAGATCCTGTTTTGTTCTCACCTCTGTAGGAGTCTGAATCTTCTTCTCAGTCTTTTGTGCATCTTTGCTGCCTCTTCGTTTCTGAGACTGCGCACAGAGAACTTCAGTGAGTGTTCTGCTCATGCTCAGGATTTAAGGAGTTAATGCTGAGTAGTCGTGCTTATGTTTACACAGCACTTCATGATTTGTGTTTTAAAATACAAAACATCTTACAGAAGTGTTGAGTTGAACTTGTGCATGTGTGGAAAAGCCTTTTGTGAGTGTGTCGTAGTGACTATGTAGCGACTTTACAAGTGCTTGCAAACATAAGTCCTGGGCTTCTTCATGTGGTGTTTGTACCTCTTTGGCTTTGTCCAGCTCGTTTTGAAGAGCCTGTTTGGTGACCTCCACCTCAATAAGTTTCTGTCTCAGTCGCTCATTTTCATCCTCGGTCTTTGTTCGTTTCTCTTCCACGTTCTCCAGCTCATGGTGAAGTCTTACCGACACATCCTTAGCAACCTGGTAGTAAACAACAGCACAGTGTGGTGTAATAGTAAATATCTCTTGCTTCGAACCCCCAGGGAGTGATTTATAATGTACCACCACTGTCCTTTTAATAAGTACATTGTAAGTTGCGTTGAATAAACGCTTTGGTTACATGACAAGTTAACAATTCGTTTAAGAAAGAATATGCAAATAAGACTTTGGGGTTGAGTAAAGGATCACAGACTTTATCTTGCTCGCTTTCTCACTGTGTGTATTTAACTCGAATACTTGCCTTCAGGTCTTGCTCTAAGCTTCGCAGAAGATCCTCGTCTATTTCCCCGGTCTGCGCGTAGCGCAGGCGTTTGCGCTCGGCTTTGCGGAGTCTGTACTGCAGGATGCGACAGTTCTTGTTGGCGCGCTCCAGCTCACGGCGCATGTCTTGTAACTGACAGGTGTCTTCTTCATAAAAGGTGTCGCGCATTTCCTCCATCTCTGCCCGCATCTCCTCAATCTCATTCTAGTAAATCAGAGTGCGCTGGTTAATAAGAAAACTGAAAACCGTCATTTGTCCGTCAAACCGTCAAGCTTTGGGCTCTGCAATGACTGGCTTGCAGGCTTGTGTAAAATATATCTTTGCATTTACATTTTTCTTTGCATTTATCAATAATTCAATAATAAAGATCAATAATTCACTTATGGTTATTATGGGTAGATTTCATGCATACTAAGGATCCATTGTGTATGTTTTGTTTATTCTGATTCTCAGCTCTCTATCTATTTCTCTATCTCTCTCTCTCTCTATCTATCTATCTATCTATCTATCTATCTATCTATCAGGGTTTTTAAATACATGACTAGGTCAGACATTTTCTGGAGTATTGCAAGCCAACCTTAAGCTCCTCGTTTTCCTCCTCCAATCTCTCGATCTCGTCCTGCAGGGCTTCATTTTGCTGTGTCACAGGCTCGGCGGCTGCGCTTGCGGCCTGTACAGTGGGCACCGGCTGCGTCTCGGTTGGTGCTTTGCGCTGCATCCTGTCGCTTTTCTTTAAGCGCTTGTTTATGTGAAACTGGATGATCTCCGACTGCAGACAGCCTCCGCCCCAGAAGGCCGGCCCGCAGCCCACGTACTCGCCTCCTGCAGCGGCCTCACTCTCATTCACTCTCCCCCTCGAACCTCCGGGCTGCTCCGACGACACGTCCCTCTTGATGCACGGCAAACGCAACGAGCGTCGCGTGTCCGATGGCGGAGGGCGTTCAATCCTTTCCTCGGTTTCCCAAACCGCATCCGTCCCAAGCGCCTGCGTTTCAGCACCATGAACAGCTGCCGCGCCTCGAACCCTCACTAAACGTGTCTCCTTCGCAGCCTGCTCTTCCTCGGGTGCTCTACTGCCTTTTCCTCCGACCTTTGATGCTGCGGTCGACGAAGAGCGGCTGCCGCTGGGTTTGGAGGCCGGTTTGGAGGGGTTTTGTCCGGGTGATGGAGTGCGCGGTCGCCTCCTCCCTTCGCGACTGTCCGCTGACGGTGGAAAATCCGCAGCGCCGCTTGCGGCAGAACTCATGTCATATAACAGACCTCCAACAAGCCTTTCATGACTTAACTCCATTTACACGACCAAAATAATGTAGATACACGATACAGAAAATATATTTAGATTTAAAAACCACTCGTATTAAATGATCATTATCATAAACCAAAACACAATCCAGTCTTACAGTAGCAGTTTTTTAGCTTTATAAAGCTAATAAGCGTGTGCACTACATCTAACACGACCTCGGAAACGTTTGGTTAAAGATATGGAATTCGTTTTCTGAAGGTAAATATCTTCAGTACATCAAGTTTACACAGTGTAACGCTAAGTTAACGAGTTTTCTCTATACCCTTCTTTATCTATACCCTTCACTGACTGCTGTGTCCCGCAATGTAAGTTTATATTTGATAATAATAAATATGAACGAATGCATCTTTTGTTGCGGTCGTAATTTTAATGTATAGATTTCTTACCTGCGTAAGAACTGAGCTCATGTATTTCCAGCACACTTCAGCTTCAGGGTACCAGGCACTGCTTAGGCACGCGAGGAGGCGTTTAACATTCATGAGGTGACGTAACGAAGGACGTAAGCGCGTAACCATGTTTGTAGTCGCCAAAAGTAGAGAACTGAGAGAAGCTTTTTGTCTCGTCCCCGTAATAGACTGCGTTTCTTATTTACATTTTCTATATTTTCTTCATTGCAAATTAAATTGTAAGCATAAGAATTTGAGTGAAAAGCTGCACTATAGAAATGTCTTTCTAAATCTTGTAATTTCTTTTTGTTTTTCTGCTTTAATGACAGCGTGCACGCTGCATGAATTGCAAGTTTGCGCAAAGCACGAACACACCTTTGTTATCCCTGCATGATCTGATACTGTTCCAACGAGCATCTAATGGAGTTCAACGGAAGCAAGGTAACCCGAATTATTGTACAAATAAGTTAACATGGGCAATCAAAATAATTGGATTTTCATTGATTGATTTTCTCAGTAATTTCACATTTTCATTATTGGCCGTTGCTCTTAGACATTTGGGCTCCAATGAATGTAATACAAACAGGGGCCACGAAATGTATACACACACACTCATTGTAAGCCTCAGATGACGCGGCTATCATTCATCATAATAGATTTGGACACGTTGCCTGAAACAACCGGAAATGCCCTGTATCTGTTATCGCTGTAAAATGTGTCTCCAAATAATTTTAGGGTCTACTGTATACACTGTAGATGCTGTTGTGTTGTCCCCTTTAAAAGCTGAGTAGGTAGGCCGAGGACTGCTGCTGTTTGCAGCTTCACAGTTAAGCTGCAGAAAATGCAGCGTCACCACTTGCACCCCCACATACACACACAACACTGTAATGCTTTAATAGATTCAAAAGGTCAATCTGACGTGAACAGCCAGGAACAACGACCCCATTTACCTCTGCAGTGGCCTCTAAAAATTTCTGCAGTTATACACTGTAATTCTAAGACAATACTGTATAGATTTTGTATGATTTGCATTGTTCTGTTTTGACAATTTCTCACAGTTGTTGTTCTGTAACCCTGTGGTATGGCAGTAAAATACATTTTCCCTCAGCCATTTAAGTTTTACCTTCAACTACTAAAATAATGTAAATTGAATTAGAACTGCTTAAATTTGTGTAAATATTATTGTAATTCAAGAGGATCATTAGCTTGAATAATATTAGCTCTGTAATACTATCTATGAACACTAGAGGGCGACACCCGCCCGTCTATATACTAGAGCTACAGATACGTTTCTGTTCAACCTGTAGAGCTCAGTCGTGTTTTTTAATTAATTAGGATGAATAAGTGCAATATTTTACATTCATTTATCTATTTAGCTAAAGCTGCATTGTCTAAAATAACCTACATTGTGGTCTTACTGTTCAGTTACCAGACGATAGGAAAGTAGTATACTTACTATACTAATATATATAGTACATATACTATATATTATATACTATAAGATATATTTCTTCACACTAGTGAGAAAAGTAACAAAAGCAGTGCATTTGCATTACATTTACATGCATAGCCTACAATTAGTTTTTGTGTAAACAAAGAGATAATTTTCTCACAAGTGTTTGTGGCGTATCCTGTCAGAGGAACAGGTTTGGAGAAAGGTGAAACCTCTTTGATAATAGGGCAAGTGGAAACCTCTGGCCTATGTACAATCCTCTTACTGCCAAATATCCTTGATCAGTCTCACACACACACACACACACACACACACAGAGACAGACAGAGAAAGAGAGAGAGAGAGAGAGAGAGAGAGGAGGAGTTTGAATAAGTTTTTAAGGTTTTTTTCTAAACTGTTAGATGAACTAATCTTAACTCCAAAGGGTTTAGAACAACATTGTTATTTATAATTCAATGCATGACACATTTATTTATTTATTTGGCATGAAACGTACAGAGATTATGTAGATTTAAGATAATTAAATGTATTTGTATTCATGTGAAATACTGCTATTACTGAATGTTGCAGTATGCAGATTTCATTACGATTTTCAATGTGGACTGTGTATGTGTCTGACTCTGTTATATATGGCCTGTTTTAGTCAGAGACCCGCTAATTGTGTTTCTCCCACTGTGACCTGGATAATGACACAAACTCTGACGTGGATATAAGCTCTTTTACAGCGAAAGCCAATTTACAGCCTGATTAGACCAGATCTGTCTGCCCAACCCCTCAAAGCTCTGGCCTGGACAGCTCCATAGATGCCTGAGGACACTTCATTTTCTGGGCAGGAAATGGGAAGATGTTGGACCGAGGGTCTGTGAATAAGGTGGCAGGGGACTGTTATTCATTTCTCTGCTTAAAAGCCTTGGAGTTTCAAAATAGCTGCTAGACTTAGCGATTCAAATGATAAAGAAAGAAACAACAGTGCTAGGTCAACAGCATCATGACCGATGTTTTGAGGTTTGTTCACATGCCTGACCATAAGAATGATCAATAAGTAATAGTGATGCTTGCCACAAATGAGTAACTAGTAAATAAGAATTTCAGGCTGACAGACTGAGAGTGGAGCAGGTTGACATTCTGTTTATTTTATTTAGATGTGTAACAATTGGTATAATTATTTTATATAAGCGGAACATGACCAATCACAAACTATATCTACAGAGCATGAGAAATCAAGTACTTCCTGTTTGAATTCATATTCATATTAGTATTTATATAGAAAATAGAGAGCAGCAACAGTTGACAGAGAACTTATATTACTTTTTGTGTGGTAGTATTTTGAGAGACAATCTCGTTTTTAAAAAGCAGGAAATTTGTCACAGGACATTTAAAAAGCAAAATTAATACTTAGTAAAACTTATTGTAACTTAATATGACTTTCCACTTATACACAACACGAAAAAGCCTACATAAACAAAATGACAAATTACACATACCTGCACAAACATAAGGACACAGAGAGTGCATGTCTGTACAGGTTTGGCTGTTTGTGAGGGCCAACATATTTAAAAACTTGTTCTCAAATTGTATGTCAAGGAAAATTTTGTGTCCATAAAGGGCTCTTACTAATTTAACTGCAACGGCCTGCTGATTTGATTTGAATTACATTTTTCTGTCATTATTATTGAATCTGATTTGAATTACATTTTTCTGTCATTATTATTGAATCTGATTTGAATTACATTTTTCTGTCATTATTATTGCCGGCTGTCTTGGGTGTCTGTTTGGTTCTACATAAAATTTGTTGTGTTTGTTCTGTAATATAATGTACAAGATCCAAACATAGAGTTGATTTTGCAGGCTCATATATTTAATTTTACAGCAACCTAGAAAACAGCTGTTTGTAATTCTGTTGCTATCATCAGTGGAATTTAAAACAATCGTTGTTTTACTACAAACCATAGTTCAAACAGACAATGACAATGTTACGTTGTTGGTCAGGATGCCCAAACAAATAAGAGCAATGATTTGGTAGTACTATAGAAATTAAACTACAAATGGCTCACTTTTATATGTTGTTGTTTAGAGGCTCAGTGTTGTTAAAGGTTGATGGTCATGGAAATCAAAAGAGGGCCGTATGAAGGGACCAACCAGGTCAAAATCTTTACCTACTTACGTAAAATAATAAGAGACTAATAAGAGAGCAAGTTGAGCTTTTGTGTACAGTATGTGAAAAAGCATATTTATCGTTAGTTGTGTAATTAAAAACGAGCAAATGTCTTCCATTGCAGCTCCACAGATAGTAACTAAACATCTCAAAGTATCTCACTGATAGACTTTCAGGTTATCTGGTGTAGCACGAGGGCTGTTTTATAGACTAGAATGAGCACAAGCAGTGATTGAGAGAATGATGTCAGAGGAAGCTTTAGGAATCTTACACCGGAGCCGACTGGAATGTTTGATGCAATGGAACGATCTAAAAATTTGGCTCCTAGCTCAGAAGTATCTCCAAAAAGACTCTTGGAGAAGTCTCTAGTGTGAAATATCTCACTCCTAACATGCTCACCATACCATCAAAGACTTTTACCAATTACCAAACAGTCTGTAGTTGTTGAGAGTACATGGGCACGTTTGAACCCCATGTTCTCCTAAATGTTTCACTTTCCAAGTTCCTCCATCTCCAGTCATCCTTTCAATCATTCTTCGCTCTTCCTTTGTTTTTCTTCTTTCCATTTTCTGTGACCTCCAGTGGCTTGCAGGTGCCGTTGGTTGCCATGGTGACGCCATTGACTGCAGGTTTGGCCGGTTTGGGGCGCGGTTGGTGGCGGTAGGTCTGGTAGTAGAAATTGGCAAACAGGATGATGAAGGTGACGGCGTAGCCAATCAGAGCCCACTGCATCCACGCTGGGAACGGGCAGCCGGTGTAGAGAGAATGAGTCGCGTGGCCAATCGTGACATGAAATTGGATCTAAACACAAAGCAAACAGATATAAAATTGAATCATTAACCAATGAATGGATGCTTTCATTCATAACTTCACTGATTGACTCAAACAAAATAGATCAAATACTTCCCAAAGATGGCGGCTTAGTTGTATTTGTGTAAATATTTACTGCTTCATAATCTTAAATTTGGTCATAAAACTGAGTTTGATCTATAATTGTGCTGAACTGTATTTTAGAAAATAAATTATTATAATACACTGTGTATTAGTAGCATAATTGTTTATTAAATTTCACAATCAAGGCATTTTTATACCTCGGCTAATTTTGACACAAACTCATCTAATTTACCGACTAAATTTGTAATGATGTATTTTGTATGCGTCTTTGACCTATGCGCACAATTAAATTGATGTGATTAGGCCAAATCAGTTGATTTAAGAAAATGTTAAATGTTACGTCAAATGTTGAGATGCTGAGCGTTTATTTACCATCTGGATAATGGTGAGATATTTCTTCCACCAGAGGTATTTCTGAAACTTTGGGCCGAATGCTGCCAGGCCGTAGTAACCGTACATCAGCACATGGATGCCTGAGTTGATCGTAGCGCCAAAAAAAGCTGGAGGAAGGAAGGAGATTTAGTTAACACCTGCATAGATGAAATGTGCTAGGCCAGCGTTAAAGTTCTGGAATTGTATTTTAATTATGATACAGAACCACCGTTCTACAGAGTTTACTTCCTGTCCTGCTAAAGCACACCTGCCTGAATTTAGGTGTGTTTGATATGGGTTTGGGGTTAAACTCTGCAAGACCGCCACCCTCCAGGAACAGGGTTTGACACTCCTGCTGGAACCGACATTTGAAGAGACCCAAGCTTAAAGCACCCAGTGATTTTAAAGCAGTTCTGCACCCACTCAATTATCTTTTGTTCACCTTTCCCCCATAATAACCTTCGGACCATCTGTACCCATCCAAAGCCTTTGACCCTCTTCCACAATCTCCTAATCTCTCCTGACCTTTTCTCCCCTCTCCTCAAATCTCCTCACCTTCTGCTACACTATGTCCAGTGTGCTTGTTAACAACTTGTCACCTTTTTAGGAAGATGTAAATCAATCTTTACCATTTCAGGTGACTGGCTTTATTCAACCAGTTCCATTTTGTTGGCCTTCACTTTACTTAACTGGAAAACTGCAGGATGACCCATTTGAAAGCTAGATGCTGTTCTTGAGGCACCTTGAGTCCTGAACAATATTCCTTAGATTAGGCTTAAACTTAGATTTACTGAAGGTTTAGGGTT
>JAZGTJ010004968.1:0-28941 GCA_036877575.1 Botia almorhae
CACCATATTCGCCTTATTGTGTAAAGTCAGCCAATAAGAATACAGCCTGACAGATCGAGAAAGTACTTTTAAGTTTTATAAGCAATCTGAATAAAAACAGACTGAAAGACACTGAAGTATCAATAAATGAATAATATTCATAACAACAGTAAAAACATGCACCTAGCCAACACTCTCTGGATGAGTTGCCGCTCTTCCTCGACATAGCCGGGCCAGTCCCTCCGCACATGTCTGTAGAAATCATCCTTCAGAGTAAAGCTGTGATCTTTGGGATTGAGTTTAGCCACCTGGAAGGAAACGGGCAATAGAATTATTAGATTTTTTCCTGATGAGTAACTGCGCTCAGTTCCCAAATGCACTTGAGTGAAAATATTTCAAAAGTGACCGGCTATACAAAAGGAAGAAATTGACTTGAACCATCAAGCATTACTGCAGTCAGCATTATTTAAAGCAATATTATGCGAGAGAATCTTATGAGAGAGAACAATAATGCATGATAGGCCTTTTAAGGACATTCTTAAATGCATCCAAAGGAAAATAATTCAATTCAGGCATCATAAATGTGAAACAGAAAGCAGAAATGCATTGCAGCACAGGCAGTTCTGTAGAGCACTTCTACAAATAAGATAGGAACACAACAACCCTCCCTCTGTCAAAACACAATCCATTCTCCAAATATCATTATGGCAGCTGGCTAATTGCTGCAGCCAGTACTGCAATCACCCCGTGTTGACTACACTGGAACTCTCAAATCTAAACAGTACAGGAAACATTCAGCACATAAACCTACTGAGGAAATCAGCAATGCCCCTTAACAGAGGTACTCAGTACTGTCCCTGGAGGTCTAACTTCCTGCGGAGTATAGATCCAGCCCTAATAAAATACACCTAAAACAGCTAATAACAGTCTTGAAATTGAAGTTAACCAGTCTTGAAGCTAACCAGAAAATGTCAGGTGGGTGTGTTGGATTGCGGTTGGAAGCAAACTCTTCAGAGAGGCAGATATCCAGAAGCAGAACTAAGCTTTATTCGATTAAGGATTAAAAGACAGTCATTGAAGAAGCAGCTCTGGACATAAACTAGAAAATATTCTCTGTACAGAACTATGCTGCAAAGTAAGATGTGAGAGAGAAATTATTTCTGGGAAAAAAAATTGGCGCTGGTGCAGAATGGAACACAGGCTGCGCTGAGTGTTGATCAACAACATATGAAAAACAATATGTTTGTGGAACACTTGCAAGCGTGTTTTGTATGCAGGTGGACCTGTGATTTACCTCCTCCAGCACGGAGCTCAAGTCCACCTTGTCTTTGGGACTGGCTTTCTCTCTCTCCAACCAGAGCAGTAGCTCAGGCTTGCTGTAGGGCTTTAAGGCCAGAACGTGAATGACACGTTCCCTCAAGGGCCTGTGGGCCACCAGGCTGGGTGCACCGTTCCTCTTGTTACTGGGTGAAAGTCTATTAGTGTTGTCAAAGCTTGTTGGTAGGCCCTGTTTCTTCTTAATCTTCACACATTTACCTGAGGGGAAAAATATGTGATGGTCAATGACTCGCATTCAATCATATGGAAATAAACAATATACTAACTACTAAAGCCATTAATCAGACTTATCATTTTTTTCTGAAAAAAAAGACCCCAAAACAAAATGAAATTCATTTAAAATTTAAACCACTTGACAGCCCTAATTTCGTTTTATTACCTGGGCTATAAAACCACACAAACACAGAAAAATACAACATTATATTCCTCAAACTCACAGGAGTTTCATACAAGCTCAGAACCTGGAAAAAGTAAGAAAGTGATATAAAACGAGCTAAGAGATTATTCCCTAACCCCACCTGCCTCTTCAGCCCTGAAAATAAACCAAGCGCTCTGCCAATAGCACAGAACTTTAGGGGCCCACTCAAATCCCAGAGCTCTCATTACCCAAAACAAAACCAAGCTGTCCCGAGGTGAAATTAGACACATGCATAACAGGAGACTGAGGTTACAGCAGGGGCCATGACAAACGACAGTCACACATACAGTAGTGTAAACACCAAATGCTCCACCACTTTAGGAATATGGCTTTGAGTAAACACCACGGCCTCTGTAACACTCGAATGACCTGTTCTCCGGATGTGAACTAAGTCTGGTGTGCACCGGCAGGCCGAGGAGCATTAAAGAGACCTGACGGTAAACGTTGCCCTCTCATGAGCAAACAGGCAAGCCGTGGAAACTAAAGCAAGTCAAATAGAGGCCTTTTTTTCTGCTTATTTTCTCCCGTCGGTGTGCTAATTCACCTGGAGCCAGCAGGACACAGGAGTGCTAATAGATATCAAGCATGCTTAATCTCATTAGAACTTTAAGCTGTACTTTGAAGGTTGTGACAGGACAAAGTGTACATACAAGCTGTTTATACACAGAGTTCCCTCTACGGCGTTTTACATAATGTTTATGATCGTGTTTACACTGCGTTTGGGCTTTCTTATTGACGCAAAACTACACTATGCTGTTCTTTTGCAAGTTAAATTATGATTTAAACTACGGTTTAAATCAATACGTCAGTTGTATGTGCCATCTTCACACTAGCGTAAAGTCATTTAAAAGAAATGTGATACATTTAAAGAAACTATGTCCAAACACAGTGAATATTTACATGACAATTAAAGAATTACTATAGTAAAAAAAACAATATAACATACAAAATGCAACTTTTTCGTCTTGCGTCTTGCGTCTTGTAAGTAAACGCTAAATCAGGTAACAATTGTATGTTGTAAGAACATCCCTAACGTTTCCAGTAAGTAACAAAATTGTTAAAAATTAAATTTAGAAGTTCTAGGAATTAAAACGTCCAGTTTTTAAGACATATTACTGTTATTGTTAGGTTATAAGAACATTATTCAAACTTTTTTTAAACTCTGTAACTTTTTTAAAACATTCCACCAACAACTTAGCATATGTTCAACGATATGGAAATAAACAATATGCTGACTTAAAAAGCCACTTTCATATTTATATTTATTTTACTTTTATATTTATATTATTATATTTATATTTTCTATTTAATGATTTACTTGTCTGCCACAAAATGTATGACTATATAATATATTGCGATAAGCTGCAAGAGAACAATGACCCCATTTATGAGGAATGCTTGACTATTACAGCCCAACACGCTGCCAAACAAGAGAACGAGAAAAAGAAATAAACCGTATTGTGAACAGAATTCCTCTTGACGCCTAAACTTGTTGCGCTTTGCTAAAAGTGCTGAATTAAACGCTTTCTGTCGGCAGAAGTATTTGAATCATTTTACCCAAGCGTTTGGGGGTGTAATACTGTACAAACTGTAGACAGATGTCAAAAAATTTGAACATCCAAAATGTAATCAAATCTGGCCTTACAGGCAATCTTACCAAATCCAATTTCTAAAATCAAGTTGTTTTTATCTGACTTCGCCAAGTAATCGCTTTTTTAATCATGTCTTTGAGCTAAAACACGGCACAATGGTAGATCTAAGATAGTACTGACAGTAAACGCTAGACCGTAAAGTGGTTTATGTATTCACAAACATACTGTATGACGCACACACACTGTCAGTTCAATGATCCCTGAAGCCATATGAATGAGAACCAACCTCATCAAACTGTAAATACAGAGTAAATGTTTGATGACTCTTTTTCCACATGTTCCATAACAGTGTGCAAACTTAGACTGACCCTAAAATACCTTGTTTCTGTATAATTAGGCATCCACTGTAATACCTGCCATACATTTAAAAGACTCTGCCAACAATGAGCGCTATGATGGCAGAGCAGTATTTAGAATAGTCTAAAAAATAAGTGTACCATTACTGTACCACAAAAATACAGCATCCGCCCGCAAGAAGTTTCCCTGCCCGACGACTGCGATGGAATTTTATTTTTGTTTAAGTTAAACAAACATATCTGCCAGCCCCAACATTCTGTGAGGATATGTGGCTTCTACCGCCATATGCATGTGGAACAAAAATACGCATTTAAACTTCTACATTTACGGTTTAAGGAAACTGAAAATGTTGTTTTGAAAGTTCTAGGAACGTTCAAAACACCCAGTCTTTTTAGACATCGTACTGTGATAACGTTATTGCTTGGTTATAAGAACATCCACATCTATTGCTTTTGTTGTCCAAAATGGGACAAAAAGCCAGAGAATAAACTGCACTTAGTGTCACATTATGAATGTAAAATAATCACAAACATCTAAATGACAGTTTGTAAATAGCACCGCATCAAATAATCCCCTTTCAGTATTCCGCCTTCCTGTAATATCCGTTTAGAAATTACACCCCTTTAGCAAGCAGTGCGGCCAACAACTTGTAATGTTTACATTACGAGGCAAATTGAGATACAAAATAGGATACTGCATGACATGTATAGGGCTTTGTCTCTTAGGCAGGCTGGATTGGCACCATTTCCTCAATGAACGCAATTCGTCGAATTTAATTGGCTGATCAAACAGATCTTATTAACATCCTACTTTCTCATACCAATGAAGTGCTCTTTCACTCCAGCACAAACAGGCTACAGCTTTCTTAGACTCAAGAGTCCAGAGCGACCCATGTCCTTCCCTACCCATCGCTTGGGGAATTGCAGACTTGGCTTCAGAGAGAAACTCCCATGTATAATTCAGTATTTCTGCAGATGAAAACCTAATTGATCCCCAGCCACGGTAATTAAAATCCTGGGCTAAACTTCATCTGCGCAGCATGAGACTTGTTAGCACATACTTCTGGCAGTCTCAATCAGATTAATGGAACAGGTCTGTGGCTTCGTGTCTGTGGCGTCTGCTGATAAACACAGCGGGAGCGAATGGGGGAAGGAAGCACGTCTCACATGAATTGCACAGATCTGATACACACAGTCATCCCTTGACTGACAATACCCTGGTTTATCCACCATGTGAACGCGGTTAACAAGACAAGATACCGGCGGATTACATTCTTCTGGAGCAGGCACAAGTGATTTTTGATGAGAGATAGGTACATACTTGTTTTGATTGAAGACAATTACGCAAAGGAAGTCCCTTTGTGTGTTTACGTAAGCAGAGCAGGATTGGACTGGATTCTTACTTGGATGTGTGGACCCGGGTTTGATCTCGATGGCTGAGCGACTCCAGATGTCCTTTTCCACCTGGGACATGCGCTCGCGGGTCATCTGGTAGGAGTCATCGGTGGCACACACCGTGATTTTGTCCTGAATACTGCCCTGACCTTCCAGATGCTCTCTGCCATCTCTAAACACAAGAAGGGCAGAGTCTACTATTAGTATAGAGACTATTAGTATAGAGAGTCACATTCTCTGAGCCCAATTTTAAACCACTAAAATTGTGTTTAAATATGCACATATGTTTAAATATGTCAAATGTCTGAACACCAAATTTATGTTTTTGAAATGTTTGTGAAATGTTATGTTTATATGAAAACTATTTCAGTTTGTATAATAAATGTTTACATTTACATTCATTTATTTAGCGGACACGTTTATCAGAAAATGTGTTCCTGTAGCTGAACTGTTAGAGCATTGCATTAACAGCGCAACAGTTGTGGGTTCGATTCCCAGAGAACACACATACTGATAAAATAGTCGCTTTGGATGAAAGCATCTGCCAAAGGCATAAATGTAAATGAAAAGCGGCCAACAAGTGCTCCACATATAAAGAATTTTTAAACAATACTGTTTAAAAACACTCCAGGTGGCACCTTATGAAGAGCTTGCAAGTCTGCATTAGGTGTGTCCATACTTTTGACTGGTAACGTCAACGGGTTAAGAAATACCTGCAATTGGTTTGCAAGCATCTTTTGTTTTGGGTATTTAGTGCAATTATAATTAGTAGGAATCAGAGCAGAGATTCATCCTCCTGCTCTGTAAAGACTGGCATGTTTAACACCACGCTCCACACTGCTCAGCGTCATCTGTGTTACAGCTGGCCCTTTGTCCACAAAGCAGCCGGAAAGTCAGTGACTAATTTATGACTAATGGCCTGAACCGGTTTTTGTGGAATTGCCTTGCATCCTCTTTCCCACAAACCGATGTAATGCTATTCTTCTGAGAGACAAGCAAAGCTTTGTGAGACTACAAGTCTTCTTTGAGCTTCTTTGAGTGTAGAGATCAGTGCGGCCCTGATCTAGAGACAGCACCTCCACAACTGGCCATGACGCCACATACTGTCATTGAAGTGGGGTTCAAGGGTCAGAGTAAATGTTGATCCAAACAAACTAAAACCTGCGCTCTATACATTAAGTAAGTAATGACATATATGTGATTAAATTACTAAGAAATATTTCATTTTAATTGGAGTAATACTGTCTGTTACTGCATAATCACTGCGTACATAAACAAATAAACTGAGAGTTTTTTGTTTGGACCGACATTATTAATTATCATTATCATTAATGTTAAATATAACAAAAGTTAAAAACTAGCAATGAAAAAATATTAATAGCAAAATATAAAATATAACAAAAAACAGAGTTTAAAAAAAGACTGAAAGTTAAGCAGAAGCTATACACTGAAACTAAAATAAAGTGACAAAAAATGTAATTTAGTTTTCATATTTTTATTGGATGGTCTGGTTTAATTTTATTTAATGGCTTAACTGTAGACTAATTAGTGTATCCTGTCAAAATGAACCAACCAGTTATGAGCAGAATATAAGAAAAATAAGCAAAACTAAGATTAGTTATTTTAGATATAAACAAAAAAAAACAAGTACAGATATGATCATAACAGTTTAATCATTCAAAGCATCTGTATGATCTTACCCAGAGAGAAACTGGTGAATACAATCAAAGCTGGCCTGAGGTTTGTCTTTACTGTCACTGGACAGGTAGAATGAGAAGACTCGAAATGAATCTGGAGAATCCGTAGAAACAGGAATCTTGATATACTGTTAAATGACAAAAACAAACATTTCAGATCTTTGTCAAACATACACACGTAATTATATACAGTTGTGGAAATGACAACCTAAAGACTAGATTTGCATGACTATCGGCACTTTCATTACAAAATATAGCCAGAGAAAGACAAGAAAAGCTTTTTCTTTTCAGTACCTTAGGGGCATCAGAGACAACAAAGTATTCTACTTATATTCAAAATGTTAAGTACTATGTCCACGTAAAGCAATTACATTCATTACTTTCCTGAAAGAAGCACTTGCAGTACCAAAACCTATTTCACTACACAATGATTTGTACTTGCCTATTTCTAAAACAAAGGGATTTAAATTAGCTAATTATATAAGCCTATCGTGGGTTTATAAGACCTGCACTATTACACAACAGGCAGTCTTGAAACTGTGACATGGGAAAACTCAATTTTAAAACAAATTTAAATGTAAAAAAATACAATACAATAAAAGAATGAATATTTTGGAACATACAGCATGCTGTTGTTTTCTGAGAAAAGCGTTTTCCAGTTTTAGTTTTTATGGGAAAGAGAAACTAAACTTAAATTTAGTTAAAAAAAAAATTTAAATGTACCTTTTATCCATCCACTCATAGCTATTTTAAGCAAAATAACTTTATCACATTTGTGTTGGGACAGAAAAAAAGTTTGGCAGGACGAACGGAAATCTGCAGCACTTGCCTGACAGAGCCTGCAGAAAAATCCTAACTGTTGATCAAGAAGATAGAAGCCCAAAATTACACAAACTGTAATCCAATGTGAGGAAGTTGCTCTTGTGTTCTTGATTTGTAACAAGGGCTTTTGAAAAGCATGAACCAGCAAAAAAAAAACAGTACATGCTAATTGTTTACTCAGCTTTAATAATATATGTAGTGTGACTTTAACATCAACAAAAGTGGTAAAGGGAAAGTTCGCCCAAGAATTAATTTTCTTTCCATAACTTACTCAACCTCATGTCATTCCCACTTTTTATCTTCTCTGGAACACAAAAGACGATATTTTGAGAAATGTCTCAGTGGTTTTATGTCCATTTAATGGAGGTCAATGGGTGCTACTGTTGTTTGGTTACCAACACACTTCAAAACATCTTTTGTGTTCCTCAGAAGCCAAAAAAATGCATACAGGTTTGGAATGACATGAGGGTGAGGAAATGAAAGTATTTTCATATTTGGGTGAACTATCCCTTTAATACAACATAAGATACATATACAAAATGATTGTCTTTATCTGTGTTGCATGATACTGTTCTAGTTATATTGGGAACAACCTTTTTCTCAGTTTTCAACAGTGAGACAATCATTTCAGTGGTATAAATCTTTAAACTCAGCCAGACGAAGCGCAAAGAAACGCTTTGATGGAGCCCACTGATTCATGCTAGCTCGACTGCAGCTCTGAACTTTTGAGGCAACATGAGGGTCATGACTTAAAAACAGATTCAGTTACGTAATGCTTGCGGTTATCTGAGGGCGGTCAAAATAAATGCAGCCCTGAACCAGTACTGTCTACTACCTGTTCAAAGTCCTGTGAAAAGAAAATCAATAAAGTGGCTGGCCAGTCATAGTTCTGCTCTACATGCACAAAGCTAAATAAGCTGTGATTCAAGACTGGCAAACACTTGGTGAGAAAGTGCGGCGCTACATTGTGAGTCAGTGTGAACACTGCATGTACAAGCAACCTGCCTGCACTCTCCACTTAGCAACACACACAGTCACCTCTGTTAGCACACAGCTGCTTCTATACAATCTAATTTAAGATTCTATGTTCAGACTTACTGACATTAACAGACAAGCTATATATTCTTCAGGGGAGGCCCAGAAACCTACTTTTACTAATACAGAAAGGCAATTCAAAACACTAACTCATTAAGCAACAGGTACTGCGGTGTTGTTAAAAACTGCAATTCCTTTCAAAAACAGCCTCCAGAAGAAAATGATGGATGTTTTAGTAGAAGCAGCGCCCTAGTTTTGACAAAAAAGAAAAACTGATAGTTAAAGTCTACATCCTTTATATATGGACTTTAATTTGGTTAAGGAGGCCTATCGTTTAAACATGTCCAAAAATTCAGTGGCAAAAACAATGACTTGACACAGAAAGTGACTTTTCAAACCTTAATATGCTCTTTTTCAGTTGTGCAAGTTCCCGAAATTTAGAAATAAAATGACAGGGAATCTCTGCACCTTTATGCTCACTATCAAACAGAGCCACAGGCTGTTTCAAGTATGCAGGGTTATGCTGTGTGGGCAAGTTTGGTTAAAAACTGGTTTAAAGAATGCATCTATGTCCTGAGGCAAGAAAACGGTCCAAACTACAAACTAATTTCCCACCACTAAATAACCATTTAAGAGAAAATCAAAATGTGCTCCTGCTATATAATATCATATGTCAATCATACGATTAAAATCGTATAGGTTAATTATGGGTTTTAAGCTTGTTTACAACTGCATAAACATTCCTGAGAAGAAAAACAATGACCTCTTCATTTTTAGAAACATGCTGGACTCATTTCAGCTGTTTAATGAAGTGCACAAAATACTCTACCGGGCAATTTTACATCCTACATATCTAAAAACAGCATGTATGCGCAACGCAGAACAGGGTTTTGCTGTTACAAATACCAGGTCACGCAGTACAACCGTGAGCATTTTAGGTCACATGGAGCCAATAAAAGCTCTCTGTTTCACAAACACACACTCCGTCCCACACCCCCCACCGTAAGATCCCTGCCCCCATCATTATCTGTTAGTTTTCCATGCTGCTAAACACACACGCACAAACAGTCACAACATGCTATCAAACAGAAGGCCACGATAGAGATGGACACGGGGGTTGAGTTGAGGAAACACTGATAATGACCCAGTTATGTCTGCAGCTTCGAAATGAGGCAGTAAAGCACAAAAAGCACCAAAAAAAGCAACCCGAACAACAGCCGGCCAATAGCTGGTCTTGGGAATAAAGCTGCTGGAAGCCAGTGTCAAAAGTGGTAGCCGTCTTCACCCAAATTACAAGCCACAAGTCATTTCACAGAGGTCCCAGAATTAGGTCACGGCAATGGTGCAATGGAATGAACAATCATTTGTGTTTCAAATGGCCACACTGATGAACAAGAGCTAGCCGCCCCTGGGGCCACAACACAGTCATGTGGATTTACAGTCTTCACCCCCTTCCACCCCTCTAAAGTCCCCTTTTCCCAAAGCATTGCAGCAACTTCCCCCATACCCTACCCTCCAGGAGACAAGCACTCCCCCACCCCTGGTCCTCTTCCCCTCCACGTGGTACATTTCAGTTGCCAACCCCTAACCCAACCGCCACGCACACTTCATATTCTGATTCTAATCAATGTCATGCAGGTCACTGAGGCCCTCTTCCTTCATTCACAGTTTCCTTCTCCCTCTTCATAAGCATATGTCATTTACCCCCTCGGTTCCCAGCTTCTGTCTCCAGGGAGATGGTGGTTTTTCATGGCTGTGGGATCACACTAGGGCACTTAGATCTTATGGGTAAGGCAGATTTAAGGGCCATTAAACAAGGGCTTCTCTTAGTCCAGACTAAAGCTTTCCAAACACTGTGGGAAACACAGAAGTCGCTGGTGTTCACATCTCTAGCTTGTCGATAATCCAGGTAATTTGAACTGTGATACTTTTACAGACAAAGATTTAAAAGTCAAACTGCTGGTCAAAGAATGTGAATAAATACCAGAGATTTTTTAACATTAATGACATTCAAAGATCATGATCCATGTTTCAAGTTGACCTAATGCATTTGCCATTTGGCTGCTGCTTCTGTTTATTCTTCACGAGAACCAACACCCACAGCTTGACAGGTGAGCTGTTATCAGCTTTAAGATCAGCACATTAGGTATTTCATAAGGCAAGGCTAAAATGCAAAAGCAGACTGCCTGAAGGGTTATTGAAACATAATCTTTCTTACAGTGTGTGTTTAGGATAATCAAGCTTCAATTTAGGATACAATTTAGATTCAAATACAAAACCAACTGAAACCACAAATATAGAAAAACACACACCAGGTGGCCTTAGCTATTGTATTGTATTTTTGCCACTGTCAATAACAGTAACACATAGACAGGTGGGATTCACCTCTTCCACGTGACAAACATCAGATTGACAATCTCCAACATGTTGCCAGATTCACAAGAAATCCACAAGGGAGCAAATTACAATAGAAACCGCCTTCAACTGCAGCTCATTTGATGCCACATCTGCCGCTTGGTGCCGTGCGTGTTTGGAGATGTCAAATACTTTCAGTCTGTTTTGAGGTGTTAACTGGGCTGGAACAGAAGTCTTAGCGGGGGCTACAACCATTACAGAAGACAAAGGCTGTGCTCTGCAGAATGAATAAAAAACAACTCTGTCTGTTTCTTAGAACATTACAATGCTCATGTTTTATGAGGTGGTACTGCAACTCAGCCCTAAAGTACTCAAAACATTCTCCGCATTTGTGTTTTGTTTGTATGAAGCGCACATCTGTTTGGAAAGAAGAGAAGTTGCTGTGTTGATTCAGGTGGGGAGTTTTTTTTCCTCTTTCTTGAGCTGTGTTGGGTCAGTGTAAAGGAAAAGACAGAACATCTTGTCCTCACACTTGGCATTATTATTTTCAGCAAGGGCACTGAAACCGACACACGCCTAGTAAACAATTACAGCTGCCAGATGACTTACTGTCCAACTCTTTATCTTTCTGTGGGCCAAAACATTAAAGATCGAAATTTTCATTCAGACATACAACTCTAGCAGCCGACAAAGTCCTTTATCTCTGGTACAACGATTACACCACAGCTATGACTCCTGACCAGTCACGTAATGAGCATGTTCTACTTTGGAGCGTTTTATATAGTTGCCATTTTTCTATCAGCTTATTAACACCTATAGACAGTCAGTTCCCTTACAAACAGGTGTGTTTGTTAATATAAAGTCAGTATCTACAAAATCTGGAAGGGCTGGGGGAAGGGTGGGGTTGGGGCATCCATGCCCAGCACCAACAAACAACATTATATGACCCCCTGATCCAAAACGGACAGAGCCACCCATACAAAATAAAGGGGTGGGGGGATAGAGAGAGAGAGAGAGAGCGAAAGAGAGTGAGAGATGGGGGAGGAGAGATACAGTACACAAACAGAGACTTGGGATTACAGTTCTCATTGCTGAAGTCTATTGGTGATCCACTCCATACAGGGCAAAATGGAACAATTATTGGAACTAGCTATGAGCTAATGTTCATCAAAGCAACATTACAACACCTGACCACGTGTTCAAGAACTTGCTGTAAGACTGAAGACTGTCGTCCTGCATGCATTAAAAGACATTTAAAGTTTCTTGTTTTCTGTTGTGAAAAGTAGGCGCGGCAATTTCATGGTTCCATTCTCCTGCCTGACTGTATTTATAATCCTCAAAATCGTTCTCTAAAGTCATTTTCTACTAATTAGCGCAGATCATAAAGAATACGAAATAGAAATGAACAATATGAATGAGACAGCTGTCGTCAGGTTTCATTGGCTGTTTCTCACTTGCTAGTTGCAAACATTACACTGATTGATTTCGAGATGTGTCAGCACATCTCGCACTACAAGAGTGTCGCCGTTGGGCACACGTTGTGAATTGGCTACGATCTGGAGCCAGAAGTTATAACAGTGCTAACAAGTGTCATGTGGGGGGGGGGGGCAGCTGTGACCGGTGCAAACACAGACCACAGAAAATCACGCAGACACCTAATGAGAAATCCTGTCATATTTCTCAAAAACTCTGGAGTTCTCAAACACACCATTTAGCATCTGATCAACCATTCTGCCATGAGTCACGTACCGCCAATGCGGTGCATGAGCTTGCCTCTGTCTTTCACATTAAATCACTTTGAGGCAGCGTCATGACAACGTGTTGAAGTCCGTTACATTTAAATGGGGAGAAATCAGAGGGGGTGGATGTCTGTTGATGCATGGGGGGTTGGTTTTGAGGTTTGTTGGGTAGGGGGAGCTGAAAGAGAGGTGGGATGGGGTGGGGGTGTTATGATGGTTGCCTAATCCCCTAAGGAACTGCCTCGGATGCCATGCAAAATCTGTCTTTCTCTCCTCTCTACCACCTGAGGGCTAATCTGTCAAGCTTGGTAAGCACTTGGCGACCTGACTCCATAACCATCCTTCTGTGTGTGTGTGTGTGTGTGTGTGTGTGGTTAATGGGGGAGGAAAGCACCCTGCGTGCTTCTTTCATATGCAGCCCATTCAGAGAGCAGCCAGGAGCCATCCTCCACTCGCCTATCAGTTACTATAGTGACGACTCTGCGCAAATGAAGTAGAGGCAGGTCTATGGGGGCGTCCACATCCGCACTGGCCTGTGCAATTACAATAGCGGGACAATTATCCCAGTTTTGATTGGTTAACGCTGCACATAAAAATTCACACATAACGTTAGCTCATAACTGGCTCAAACCAATTTTCATGCTCAGCATGTGTCGCATTTACTTTTTTACTTATGTTTTACACACACGCTAGATGATTTGTGCGAAAACACAGAAGGAAGCAGATAAACTTTTAAACAGCAATTAGCAAATACAGTTCGAACGCTGCAAAGATTTTGCACACAAGCACACAAACTTCAACAAATCACTAAGTCAAAATAACTCATGCTATTGACATTAACATACTGAATATAGCGTCTTATTTTATACTTCCAGACCATCTTATTTTCTAGTTCCAGTGGTTATTTTCTAGCTTTAATGCACAAGACACAAAAGGTGCAAAACAACTCGTTGCTGAAACACTGAATGTTTTCAAGGCAAAATTTGTTTATGAGAACATTGCTCATTTCCCAAGCAGCCACACTTTCAGACTGCCGGATGCTCATGACAGACGAACTACACAAACAAAAACAAACCCGAAAGAGTTTCTAAATGCCACACGATGGCTAGACATGGACAGGAATGCTCTTCAAATTAGATTTAAACAATCCACGTGATGAAAACCTACTATAAACTATTAAGAGAAATGCATCCTGCTGCGCCGAGCCAATGCACCCTGCTGCAGGCGCAGAATCAATGGATCCACTCATGTGACTGAAGACTGCCAGATCTCATGCCTGTCAATGACTACAGCTTTAACCAAAAAGAAAATAAACTAAAAGAGAGCCAATAACGTGACAAGAAAGGTTTCTTTAGACATCAAATAACGAGTGTGGTATGGGTTCAAAGTAAGATGCCAGACAGGCAATGCTTGAGAGCTGCAGACTGTTAAGCTGCAATATACACACGGCCAACAGTCTTTCTGAAGTCGGTCCACTCGTGTCAGAACTGCGAGCCTGCCCTGTGTGTGTCTGTGCATGAAAGGCCTGGACTGTCTGATCTTCCCTTACAGTTCTTGGCTCAGCTCGGCTGTTTAAAGGCTGCGAGGTGTACAGCCTAACAATTCTGAAAAATTTTTACACATTCATAACATATATCATATTTATTTTCACGTAAAGACACCCTTAAAAAAAATCGACAATGTCTGACTTCAGAATTTTGGTATGTATAAAAATAAACAAATATTTAGCACTAAATGGGATTACTGCTAAGTTCAGGGTCCAGATGTGAATGGTTTTTGGCAAATAATGTTTGCAACAATGGTTAATGGTGGGTGAGTACAAATAATTTACCATGCCTAAGTATTATTTTATCAGACTGTGCCTGTTCCCTGTGATTTTGTCTGGGTATTAATTTTGGACCCCAGCTAATATCAGACCATTATTAAAAATTACAATTAAAAATATTGACTAAAAATTAAATCAACATGAAATGACTTGGTCAGAGACGGCCTGAGAAAACTAAGTAGTGAATATATCAGCCAGTCAAAACACTGGGCCCCAGACAAGACGGGCATCAGGGCCCCGTGTGCATGGTGCCGAGCACATCACATCTGGATGAAAAGAGCGGCGTGTGCCCTTTCTCTCACACGTGGGACAGCTCCCACCACACAGTCTTTGCTGCCAGGGACTCTGTCTTCTACACTCATTCCTCTTATTGTCATTCTAATTAGCTTTCAAGAGGGGAAAAAAGCCCAGGCGTATACACACACACACACACACAGGCTCAGATAAGCAAAGTAGCTAACAGACACACTTCCTAGTTCCCAACCACTAATAGCTTCGGCTATACATATAAAGACATGCATTTATACTAATGTACACACTAATACATGCTGTCACTTGCACAGAATCATTGCAGGTACAAGATGATCCGTATCAGGTTGAGATGATCATACTGAGGACGAAAGGAACAAACAGATGACGGAAGCTAATCCTTCACTCACTCACCATGAGAACACGTTACAGAAAAGTGCTTTACAACCCACCTCCCACCGCAAGCTAATGCCGCAGAACACACACCCACACACCGACACACACACCCACACACCGACACACACACCCACACACCGACACACACACCCACACACCGTCACACACCGACACACACACACACACCGACACACACACACACACCGACACACACACACACACCGACCGACACACACACACACCGACACACACACACACACACCGACACACACACACACACACCGACACACACACACCGACACACACACACACACCGACACACACCGACACACGCACACACACACCGACACATGCACACACACCGACACACACAGATCCTTTAGGGGAAAATGTATATTCTGTTTTGAATCATAAATAAGGTGTTTTAAGGCTGTGTAAGGGTCAAAGGCAGGTTAAAGTGTGGAGGTTCTGTAAAGTTATTAAAAATACAAAGGACAACGATCTCTCCATTCTCATATGGTAATGATAATGCTTTCAAATTCTGAATTCAAATTTATTTAAACAAATTTAAAACAGCTTAAAAGTAAAAAAAGTTCTCTTTAGAACCTTTAGACCTTTTTTTTAGTTTTTTATCTTTAGAACCATTATATTATTATTAAGACAGGCATCTACATTCACATATTCTTTATAACTAATATGGTCCAGCAAAAATCCTATTACCAATAAAAAAGCTGCTTTATGTGAAATCCCAGTCTTTGTGTACCACTATCCCTAGTGAGGCCATCAAAGACGTTCTGATTCCATAAATCCTCTAGGAGTGGAGATCATTCCCGGCAATATGAAAGGAATTTCGCAAACACTCTAAACATCTTACACTATTTCTTGGTAGTTGCATCATCCCATTCCACAGCTGGAGACAATTGAGCTAATTAAAGCTCCCCCATCTGTGCATATCCAATAATGGGCTGTTTTTACATCTAAATTATTTCTTAAGTGGGCATTGTGAAACCATTTTCAAGGTAGTGGAACATGCTAGCTGACAAAATCAGCAGGCAACTTCCTGACTTTTCCAGGATGCCCCTCAGAGGCCTGGAAAACAGCCAGGACAATGTTTATGGGAATTCCCTGGTATGGGGCAGCCCTCCTGCAGGTGGAGGAAAATTACCTGGCTGAGCCCAGCCAGAAATGAGAATGTCTATTTCTTGTGGCCCGTGCGAGCGTTTTTTCAAAGACATCTGTCCATGTAAGACCAAACAGAGTCCTTATTACATCAGGCCTGACTGAAGTAAAAGCATCCTGAGGTTACAGCTAATAGAATGACTGATAACAGGGGTTCAGTGCTGTAGACTTACCATCACTCCCTACCCCCAGAAGTAATAGCTTAATTTGTCACCCTGACACACATACAAACACACACATGAACGCACACATACACCCAAGGCTTGAATACCTCATTAATGCCCAGCACCCCATTATCTGGGTTAGGGGGGTTGAACATTCAAACTCAGTGCGGCCAATTTGAATATGTAATGGGCTAAAGACATAATCACTAAATCTAATTTGATGGTTAGAACATATTTTGGTTTTACTCACTTGACACAACTACACCGCTCCAATTTCAAAATGGAAGAAAATATCATTAGACTAGATATTGCCTGACTCCAAGTGACAGTATTTTGCATATTGTAATTGTGGAATTAGTGGGGGTCGAACTATTGCGTCTTTAGGAGACGCGGAGGCAGCGGTTATCCCCTCCTTGTCACAGGTCTTTCATGTCTGCACTGAGACAACAGGAATAGGGACACAAGAGGCTCCCTTGGGTTTACCGACACCCCCACCTCCTTCCAGCGCTCGCGACAAAGCTTTCCAGTCACCGGTGTGACCCAGTAACCTGGCGAGCAGCTCAGGAGTGTTGAGTGGGCTCTCCTGGGCTTCTGACCACAAGTCGCACAGTCCCCTGTCTGTGTACAGTTACTTTCCTTCCAGCACTGTCGGCTTCTGCTTTCGGATTAGATGGGTTTGTTTTAGACAGGCCTGATTGTGTGTTTAACATATGTGAGGCTTGCAGGCAGTAATGGGGGGTGGTATGGCTGAATGTGTTAATCCGGTTAGACACAGACATCTTTCTTTACAGCCGTTTGACTTGAATGCATCCCCCACCAAAATCCAGCTTGGCTGTACAGTGTGACTGCACGCATGCTGCCAATTTCACTGGTCGTAAATAACAATATTCTTGTCTCATATATTTAAAACCAATGGCTTCACAAAGCACACAAATATTATAAAAGCCAGGAATTGCATCCAAATGATGACACTGTCCTAATTTTCGGCAGCAACACGACACACATAATTGAGCTTACAAACGTGCGAGCCACTATAATTATATAAATGTTCCCAATCTAGTTACGCAGACCCTAAGGGTGGCACCACTGCAAGCTACAGTTCCCTCTCTGGTTTGGAAGCTCATGAAATATTGAGAGTATGCAGGCAGCTGAAAGGTGCCACGAGTTTTTGCCGCACGACTCTACAATCAGGTCTAATTAAAGCATTCCATTTTTTAGTCATCTGGAGGAGTGAGCAAAAACACATTCATCTTACCCCCTGGTTCCCCTTGAAGCAAATTGCCGGCTGATTTGGTAAGGATCCCTGGGGACAGAAGAAAGAGGCAAAAAGAGGTTGGTTAGCATCTACTATTATTAGATAAAGGATTACATAGCAAAAAGGAACTGATTGTGAAAACGCATCATCTCCACCAGAGCTGCTGTAGCATTCCCATGACTGGCACAGATTCTGAACGAAGGCAATGCGTCTCTTGAGAAATGTTTTAACTAAAACGTCACAACCATGTTTACATAAAAATTACCCTATTATGTTTTTGAAATTACAAGCTTTACTTTTATTGTTTGCCCATGATGCTAGCATTGCCATAAGATATGTTTATGTGTGTATTAACTTCAGTGAAATATCATGCCTACCTATAAACCTCCCTTCATAGTAATTACAGTCTCACATTACTAGCCTGCCCCCATTGACAGAAGCACAGTTCTCTCCTGTATTAATTCATGCAGACTGGGAATGAGGGGGGTTGGTTTTAAGAGAATGAAAGGCTGGCTGTCACTGGCCTCTCGGCAGCTTCATGGCTCTGCTTGTGCAAACCTAAAGATCAAGGCTGGGCTTTGCTAATCTGCACTGGAATGCATCCGATTAATAAATCTTGATTTGAAAGACCTCACATGAGCCAATCAAATGTTATTGTGTGAAGAGGGGATGAGTTGCGGGTGTATGTGTAAGTAGTGGGGGTGGCCCGGGACAAACATCATGGGAACTACGTAATCACTCAAAGTTTTTGGCCAACATAGTTTTAGGTTTTTCTCCATTTCTTGTCATAAGTTAAAGAAGCATTTTTTCTAAAGGTGCATCAGATACAATTCTCTCCAGATAAAGCATATATGTATGTGTGTGTGTGTGTGTGTGTGTATTAGTCTCTATAGACTATTCACATTTTAAACATAAATTGCTGAGACAGAGGAGGATAAATATTATGCTTTCCCAGCATAACGCAAAACCATTAAGCAAGGTCAAAAGATAGCGCTTATTATCTTCAAGGTACAGCTGGAGCTTTGGTCAACAAGCCTGTTTATCTATTATGAATGTTAAAGGGAGAGGCTGTCATGTCACTCTCTCCATACAGTGGAGCTCAAGTTGCTTATTAAAAAAGTGCTGCTTATTGGTCCTGCGTTTATTGTCATGTGGTCAGATTAGTGGCTAAACATTAGAGAAGGGGTTGTGGTGCCAAGGCTAACTTTGTTGTTGTCTTTGTTTTTTTATATTCTGTTAAAGTGAAAGTTTATAGATGAAAGGGAACCAGTGGGGTACCTTGTTACCTGAACTGACCACATCTGAGGAAAAAACTGTCAACATAATTATACTAACTATACTAAATGTTAAAATGACAGTAGAATGGTAAAATAAGATAAAAGATTAGTGGCATATACAATGTGCCAGATACAAAAACCCTGTACGAACTTTTTGTAACTGAAACGTACTAAAACAACAGCTAAACAACGAAACGATTACTTATATCTTTTTTAGTTTGCCCTTTTCACTTTTACTAGGTCACATATGATTGACACAAAACATTTATCGTAACGCTCCTGTTGCAAGCTCCAGGAAGTCTCCTCGTGTCCTGATTGGGTCGAATTACCTTCTACGACGCTTGACTGACCAATGAGAGATGACATCCAAGCGTTTAAAGGACTTAAAACAATACGATAGAGCACGCCAACAAAAATATACCTTCACCGACCAATAGGCGACAAGAAGCGCCGGGGTTGGGGTGAAAGCCAAACGCCCCGTCCAGCTGGCGTCCACGCTTACTGCTGAGGTATTGATATTACTGGAATCTGTGCAGTCGACCCGACGGTGACAATGAGAAATGTACAGTATTGATCGCAGTAAGGCGGAGTTAATGACGGTGTACTAAGAACGTTTTTTTAGGTTTAAATAACTACCTCACTGAAAGAAACAGCTTATATATGTAGGTTGAATAGGCATAAATCAAGGCAAGCCAATTTATACAAGAATAAATTACAAAGTTAAATACATATAAATAGTCTATATTATGTTAAATGCGCGTCAAATAAGCTCTAAATCTGTGAATAGCTATGCGATACCTGTACAGCAAAGGCAAATGGTACTATTAAACACGATACAAGAGAACACGAATTTAAATAATAAATAATGAAATAAAAAGCAGAAAACGACTTGATGCTACTCAACGTATATATACTTGATCAGTTCTGGTTCGAGCCTTGAGCCCCTCTCAGACCGTCACATCCCTGTGAGTGCTCTAAGTATAAATAACCCCTTATCATATTCAGTTTAAAATGCTAACAAATAAATAATGCGATTTACAGCATGACATTGTCACTTTGCATTTCCTATGATTTGTCTGAAAGAATAAAGCGGCGAGTTTAAGTTACAATCTATCTGAAGTGGGAGAATAGGAAACTGCAAAGTCAATTTCTATCTGGGTTGACGGAAAAAATAACGCGGTTAAAATTTAAATAGTTTTGTTTTTATACAAAACGTCAACAAGCAAACACGAATGTTTAACTTAAACGCAACAGTAACTATTAGATGTGGTTGATTTTCTCCTGTTACTATCTGTTCCTGTTAAGACAGCGTATGGCACGTAACGCGACTGACACTGGCCAAATAAATCCACACTTTACAAACATTAAAAGGGTGTTTTAACATTATAACGGAATCAACTCTTCTGAAGTTCTGGGAACTTTCTGTCCCATTACGATCACTGTTGCATTGCATCGAAACGAACACGAAATTAAATAAATTGCGTTACCTTGAGATTCTGATAGGCTTCTAGCGTCCGGATGGCTGTGTCTGTTAGCTTGACGTGAAAGATGGTTTTGTTGGGAACGCTTTTATTAATTTTTCCACAGGAGAGTCCATACTGATGCTCCTGTCTCAACGCTGCCATGTCTGGAACTGAGGTAAACTGGCGACATTCTCGTCCAAACGTCACTCTCCGATGGGCGGGGCTACGAGATAGCGTTATGGCGACGTCAGAGACACACAACATGCATATATCTGAGCATTAAATTACACCTGGGCATTGAAGTCATCTGAAAAAATCTCAATTTGATGTATGAACACAGCAGCTCTAGTGAGTTTAATCTTTTTTTTTTTTTACTGCGAATTAAATCAATTATTCTCCCAAAATCAGTCAATTGAAAAACAACATTATCATCTTGAGATGGAACAAATAAATGTGGGTATGCAGGAGGGAAAAAAATTATTGCAGCAACAATTGCAAGCGGTTTTGGAGATTGCATGGTGTTAAAAAATGTAATATATACAAAATAATGAGGAAAAGCTCACACTGCATTTTAACTAGATTAAAATGTACACGCACACACAAAATGATCCACTTAATCAGCCAGGCGATCTGCACCTTTTAAACTTACAAACAGATGAGGTGAAATGGATAGTGATTAAAAAATAAAGAATTTAGGTTAATTGGAAAGGAATTAATCCTCAACAGACAAGGTGTTTGGGCCTTTGGATTAAGACACTCTCTCATAGTCTCTACATACCATATGGCTGTCTGAGATACAGGGCCATCTGAAGTCAACGGAACAAACAATATGTCACCTCACATTGTGGTTTACTAAAAACATGCCAGAGACTTTTCTGCTTCGAATATTGAGATGTGAGTTTGTGTCATGTGTACTTGAACATTAAAAATATAAATGCACACAAGAACACAAGCACCATTAGGCAACAGATCAATTTCTGAGAGTTTTAGGAAGGGATCTATGAAAATAAAGATTAAAGTACATCGGTTTTACTTCCATGAGGCTGAACTTCAAAAAGTCACTTCAAATAGCAAACTAGTGATGACATTTCACCAATAAATTTCATCAAAAAAATGTCACCAGCAATAGATTAAATACAATACTATGATTTGCGATGTGCATTTGATATACATTACAAATCATATGTAATTTATCAAGTCTTTTGTTACGTGGTGAGTTTATTCTCTGAAACTCCCTTCGTTTCCACCTGCTGTTTTAAAAATTGTTTGGGGATTTTACATTTAGCAAGTTGGCCAGTTTTCACAGAGAATTGCAAACAGCTGGCACGATTTACACAGAATATGTGGCAATCTGCAATTGAAATATGTGAGTTTGCCAAGTTGATAAACACCAAACATTAGTCTTTTTACAGCATTTGTAACATTAATAAACTGTTTTAATCAACCTTATTCAAAGAGCTTTTCTTTTAAACCACAATGTTATTTGGTCATCAACAGCACTTAGTATTGACACAGAGTGTACACAGAGTGTATTACTCCACCACAGCTGTTTAAGTGTCATTATAAGGCCCAGGTCATACAAAAAATGAGTCCTCTGCCTCTTTGGAAAATCGTAACCATGTCATAAACACTGCCAACAGCCTTTAGAGAATGCAAAAGTAACTGAAACTCTCACGTTTCATCTGTAGAGACAAAACCAAGTAAGGATTATTGTAAGGATTATGATGATTACAGTACTGTATATTTTTGGTGGTTCCTTTTCGATTAACAAAGATTTGACCACACCTCTAAATGGTGCAATAATTATATCAATTATACCACATTTTAAATGTTCTAAATTAAAGGACATGCATCCTAAATATTGCATTTACCATACAATTTTTGATGTTGTCAGTCAACAAATTGCTTAATTTTTTATGTACATTTTAATGTTTTGTGGATTTGCTAAGTGTAAAAGAATCAAGTACAAAAAGTGTGTAAGAGCTTGTCTTGTCTTGTAAATATCCATTGCTCATTGATGTCTCTTCCACAGCTGGCATGTTGCAAACCCAGAAAAACCTGTTTATGTGTTCTTAGTGTACTAACTCAGTCAGTGCCCATTCTCGCCATTAGAACATGGCAAAGGTTTTTTTCTTTAACTTTGCCCACTAACAAATCTGAGCAAAACCTCCTTTTGGGGCATCTTCAGTGGTATAAACACTAACGATTTTGTAAACAAAGTTTTTATAAATTCAAAAATGTCTGTTAGGGTTAGTGTGGATTTGGGTTAGGTTATAGTGTTTATAACTAGCTGTATAAAAACAATAGAAGTCCCTATTAAGATAGATAAGTAAAAGTGTGAGTGCGCTTTATATTAGCGCTTTATATTATTATGTTGACAGAACCAGAATAGCCACCAGTCCCCGAAGCCTCTCATTGGTGGACGTATTCATGGAAACAGCATTATGGGACAACGTGATGAAGTCATTAAGAAGCTTACAGACATTGGGCCAGATTAGATTTTGCTCTTCTAATCCAACAGATTATCACTGTACAACTCCACTGACCAGGAGGGCTTTACATTTCAACACAATTCTTGCATGTTGACCATTTCTTCATTCTTTGATATCTGAAACATCTATTAAATTAGGAGTGAAGTAACACCGTTCACTGCAGAGATATTAAAAGAAGGACCATTTTAGAAGAGATACAGGAAATGGACTCATCACGAATGGGATTATGTTGTGCGGCAAAGCATTTCCATGATAATTCTATTACAGTCCATGCGAACACTGTGGTTTAGAAAATACTGCATGCTGTTGGTAATGGATGCGGGTGTTTGTCAGTTTGGCTGTTGAGCAGGACTAACAGTTTTTCCAAGTGTTTTTCCTGTGCTAGGAGGTCGAGAGATGGTATCTATAGAGCCGTAAGGAGACATGGAACCAGAGGCTACAGAGCCACAGGAAAAAACACTGGAGTCATTTACACAAACAGTCAGACATGCTGTTACAGGCTCTGGGGACAAAGAGGATCTGAAAGGTAAGGAAAACATTCTAGATCCCTGGCAGGTGCTTCAAGAGCCAATCATGGATCTGCAGAAAATGATTGTCAGAGGAAAGGAGGATGAGAAAACAACAATGGAACATAATGAGGATGAAGAAGAAAGTGAGAAGATAGATGAAATGGAGAATAAAGAGGCAGAAGAAACAAGAGAGATGAAATGTACTGAAAACATAAGCAATGACATCTTCAGTGAACCCATCACCACAAATACAATATTTACAACACCTGATACCAGTGAAGCAGACAAAGAGAAGGACAGAAAACTGACAAAGACTTCCAGCTTTGGGAAAACAGTTCGGTTTAAGGAAATGGAGGCAGTGGAGGAAAGGGATGACTCATGGGACAGCCTTTTCCCAGACTATGAGGTGGAGGAGTGGACTAAAACTAGTTTTGAGTTGTTGTTTCTGGCAGAAGACTGGATGGACATTACAGGTAAGATGTCCAGAATACTACATATTTCTTTCCTCAGTTACAGCTGAAACAAGCATCAATTTTCCTGCTGATCTTTTAAAATAGGGAGCTGTGACCATTCTACTGTATATATTATTATATTCTTTCAGAAAAACTCCAGTGTCCACTTCCAATTTCTTACCAAGAAAACATGACAAATCTCTCCTTGACGCCACAAAAGCTGCGTCTAGTCTACAAGACAACACTAAAATGTTCCCAAGTCTATTTTCTTTAAGGTTATTTGGTCTTGTTGATTTTCCCGCCCCCTCCCATAGATGACCGTCTGCTGAGGAAGAAGGTGTTACAGGCCGGTCCTGACAATGCCCTGACCCCTGCTTGGGGTCAAGAAGTCACACTGAAAATCCAGGGTGTGCTAGAGGACAGGACCATGGTGGAAAAAGACTGCAAGCTGGTGTTCGTAATCGGGGAGGGAGATGTCAACCAGGTGAGAACATAGACAGGCAGAGGAGGGGCAGCCGTGCACACTACTCACAAGAGGAACACCTGCCTCCATGCTTCCAGTCACCTTACACCTGTTGCCTGCTGAGTTTTCTATTGGGATTAACCTGTGTTTTCACATGCTGTGTTCTGTATGTTTACCCAAGGCTGGTAAAGAAACCTGTTTGATGATGCGAGATTAGAAATTAGTTAGAAATAACTTATCTTAAGCAAGTTGTCTTATCATGCAGGATGACAGTGACACCATCAAGATCTGTAAAATCTATGATAAACATTTGTATCAGATAATGATCATATAACATTTTTTAAATGTTTACATCTGACCATATCTATTAAATCTTTTGTAAGTGTTAGCTGGCGCAGTTTAAAATATGATTTTTCTGCATGTCTAGGCTCTGGAAGAGTGTGCCTTTTCAATGAAGCAAGAGGAAATCGCTTTAATGCTTGCAGATTCACAGTACACCTATGGACTTCTAGGAAGGTAAGAGAATACCTTCACCACAATGGGATTATTTGATGCCTAATAAGGTATACCCAGACATATTGCAAACACTGATGGAATTTTGGACACAATGAAAGTGGATTTGTTTATTGGTGGATTTAGGTACTTTCACATTCTGAGAATTTAAGGAGGAAGAGAGGGTGGAGAGCTTTACTGAACATCGGTTTGAAAAAGTCAAGTGGTTTCTGACCTTACAGGGTGGGGACAAAGTCCTTTTATACCTGTTGCTACCAGGGCAAAAGGCTTGTCCACAGTAGCCTGCTGAATGAACCATAAACAGAAGCAGATGGCCTCTCCATTGACAATCGGAACATGGCCAAAAACTCCTCCCCTGCATGCCTGCTATACTCTCGGTTCTTTAACTATAGGCAATAATTTTGTTAACCAACTTACTCCACTCATAAACTTACAGCTTGTGGGTGCAAACTTTCAAATTTAAGGTTAATTGTAATTGTGGGAGGTAATGTGTATCTTTTTCAAATGAAGAAAGATGTCTGAATCAACACATTACCAGGAATGTGTGACACACACATCAGATGATGGCAAAACTGACCACTCATCAGCAACATCTGTTGATATAAATAAACTGAACTTTATGACCTCAGCAAACCAACGCAAATTCTGTAATGACCAAATATATGTTAAAGGCAGCCAGTGGGACACCAGGCAAAAAGTGACAAAACATAATTAAGAACGGACATACCTGTAAAAAGAGTCAGGTCTATTGGTCCTCAAAAAAAATTTAACCAAAAAAATTGTATGATACAGTAATGCATAGTTCACAAACAAAACAAATAATATAAAATATAAGACTAAATAATGTATAAATCAATACATTATGACACATATATACAATACACTCAAAGGATAAAGTTTCAGTGACAAAACAAATCACTTGTGTTTCTGGGTGTTTGTATCTAATTGTTTAAATGCTTTTGAAATGTAAACCTTTTAATAAAGCCAATAAGGCCTCTTTAATAGTCTATAAAATTTGCCAGTTCTAATATAAATATAACTTTAATTCACATGCATTTGTTTACTTTGCATTCACGTTTGCAAAGCACATCTGTGTATGTAGATAAGTGGTGAACTGTGGTCATGTGTTTTTGGGAAGTAAACAGGGGCCGAAGTTTTTCCTTTGTTAATTGTCTTCATATCAATTGCACGCGTAACCGCGTGCAGTTTCCAGTTCAAAGTGCCACTGCAGTGCGACTTTGCAATTCTCTATTATTTACATAAGAATTCATGTCATGAATTCACTTATTATAGAGTTACTCTTAAGCCTGAGGGAACATGAGCTGAGATCATGTTGTTCTCCTATCTTGATTGTTATCTTGAGCTTTGGTCTGTTTGTATGTTACACAAGTGCACGTATATATGTTTGCATGTATGAGCGTGTAGCTCAGAGTGTGTGAGGGCTCTGGAGTGATCGTTAGCTTTGGCTGGTAACAGTGCAGACACAGGGGCTGATGGGATATGCTCCTGTGTGATTCTCTCTCTTCGGCCCTGTTATGAGTGGCCTCCACTGGGAGCAGGCTGTCGTGAGAGGCAGACAGATGCACAATTAATGGTTGTTTTGATGCTACTGATTAGGGATGTGAACGGCAAACTTAAATTTAGCCCTGGCTCAAAGGCAGAGCTCACAGGCTTCTTGCCAATAGTTAAAAGGGTGACAGCAAAGCCACAGTGACAATATCCCCTCCCATGACACTGAATGGGTACAGCACACAGACAATGCTTCCCTAAAAAGCAGCTAGGTTTAGTAGAGGTGATATTACAATATATAAATATAATATATATAACATTATATATTCGGCTACTAATATATGAGTGCTGGAATAGTTATGAATATTATACGTATAAGTATATTCCATAATTACTAATTCAATTCAATACAATTTGACATTGTTTCTTAATATCACCTGCCTCCTTAAGCATCAATGACTGCTTGAAGCCTTTTATGATTGAGCCCCACAATAGCTGGAGCTAAACACATCTTCACAATGAAGAAAAACCCACATATGTAGAATATGCAAGAAATAGATGTAAGAAATAGATGTGAAATATATATATTATATGTAAACGGCAAATGGCTTACTTAGGTCGTTACTTCCTAAGAAAATAACGATTACATTTATTTTTTAAAATGGCATCCTGCAGATTCTTCCACAACTATAACTGAAAACCGCACAATACTTCATTTTCCAATAAACTGAACACAGTGTAAATAAATAAACGTGTTTGAGAGTTGCGTACCGAGCATGTAAAAGGCTCGGTTAGACAAGTAACGCTCACATCCAAGAACATCACCTCCAACATGTTTTTCTTATCTGTCAACTGTGATGGCTTGTCAAAGTAGCAGTATGGCAGATGGAGGAGGTAGAAGGAGGGCGAGAGGAAGCTACTGAGGGAGGAAGAGAGGGAGAGAAAAAGAGTTAAATGGAGCCTGAGAGAAAATCTCATTTAGTTTCTCTCTAGTGGTTGTGGCACGCATTGACTGCGCTCTGTTGGTAGTCTCTTACAGACAGCCCTGTCTCCACCAAAGGCACTTCACAGCTTTATGTTCCAGCCATCTGCAGACAGACGGATTCAACTGACTGTGATAGGAGTTTCAGTGAAGGCTGGGTGGCATCTTTCTCTCTTTGCATGTGTAATGCGTGCATCAGGACAGGCTCATTAGCTTGAAGCCGGTGGAACAGCAGGGGATATGCTTTTTCATTTATAGAGGTGAATCAGGGCTACCCATGTGCACCCGTGTTGATCTGCAAGCATAGCTCGATAGTCTAACTGCCGCGCCGGCCGACATCAAAACATTGCGAATGGTCTCCAAGTGGTTCTGAGAAGATATCAGCTGGACCCAGTCAGTCGCAGAGCTGCAGGCATACAAATAAGTAATATCTGTAAAGCTCTACCGGCACCCGAGATCAACAAAAGAGTCAGACAGCCTTATCCAACACACAACCAAAATCAACCATGTTATCCTCATGTGAGAGAACATTTTACATTAGTGTTGTGTAATTGGTCTATTTAATTATACAACTTCAGTATGGGGCAGTGACAACATGGTATTTGACATAGAGGTTAAAATGGGACTTTATGATGAGGGGAAGCTTAAAATCTATGATTCTGGAACCCTAGGTAGAATATGACAACATATTCGATTTTGTTTTTCACTGGAAAAATTGGGTATGATGTCATCTAAGAGGAGATGGAGGAAAGTATGTTTACCCCTTAGAGCTCAAAAAGGGCTTTTAGTGTTTGTCAAACAGTTCACCAATTACATTCGGTTTGTTTTGACTCATGGCAAGCAATCATTTAATAGACACCTGATTTGTGTTTGGCATTTACATAGAACAAGCCAAAGAAAATGATGATACGGAAATCCCAGGCAGCTTTTAAAATGCTCCTAATATACATGAGTCACCCATTTTGCTGGAAAACACGACAGCAGATCACCCACTCACACCACATCACACAAACACACACTCCTGTATTCTCACCATCACACACCAAAAGACACACACAGATAGACAAACACTCCCCTCTCCTCTTCTCTTTTCTCTCTCTCTCTCTTGAGCTTTCATCTGTACACTTGCCGGAATCCAGCACCCCCCACAGCTAAACATGGCGGACAGAAACAAATAATAAATGTGTGTGCGTCGTGTACCAAAGTTCTTAAGCAAAACAGAGCCCTGTACGTGTGTTATGGCAGGAATACAATGCCAGCATGTTAATGTCTTTACCAGCATGTGCACAGACTCGGCTAACAATTTTAGGTTTTAAACGTTTCCCTAATGTTTCCATTAAGTAGCAAAAACATTAAAAATGCTATTTTGACAGTTCTACGAATGTTTAAAACCAATTTTTTAGACGTTGTATTAATGTTATTGCTTGGTTATTCAAGCATTTATTCAAACTACTCTTAACCCCCCCCCTTACTACTTAAGATTAACA
>JAZGTJ010004969.1:0-28941 GCA_036877575.1 Botia almorhae
TTTATTACTTTTTTATTGAAGTTATTGTACATATTGTCTGCAGCACATGGACATAGATTCCAGACTAAGCTAGCATTAATAATAAGCTACATTATTAATAATGAGATTTATGTGAGTGATGTGTGTTGTGTGTGTGTGTACATTTATGATTTAAATTAAGCACTATTGATTAATGCATTCATAAATTTGCCTTAATAATTGTTGGTGATATAATTAGTGGTGATATAATAATTAAAAACAATTTGTGCTTTTAAAAAACTGCATTATATATATATAATCCTTTCTCTGAATAGATTTGAACTTTTATATATATATATATATATATATATAAACTTTTATATATATATATATATAAAAGTTCAAATCTATTCAGAGAAAGGAGCACGTAGTTTTGAAAAGTTATGGTACTTCAGAGCACACCATTAACAATATAAGGTATTCATGTGACAGGTGCTTTTGGTAACTTTATCTCTTGTTTTTGTGTCAGATATATCATCTAGCAGCTGGGACAGATAACAGGTGAATCTCTGGGATTTCTTTCTCCATGTAAGGAGCATTTAATCTTTAAATCTGGCAGTGTTTGCTTTTGTAATTGCATGCATACATCGCCAAAGCAGCAGCTCTGTCAGTTTAAACGGTTGACCTTCAATTCGTGTCTCCTAAGGACAAACGTGTCATGTTTTGGAATAATTTAACAGTTGTCATAAGCTGGAGAGCACCAGAAAGCACTGCTGACAAATCCATCATTTGTTTCATCTCTAAACAGCACACATACACAGATTTGGTCAGCTCCCGTACTGCCACACCAGGGCAGAGAGCACATCCTTCATCCTAACGCCAGAATCTTCCGTTCGCTTTTCTTAGCCGTTGTCCCCTTTTAAAAACTCACATGCAGCTATTTGGCTGATCGAGACCCATCCTGTCAGCCAGACAGACAGCTGTTATCAGGTCTCAATCTTAATTACACTTTGCTCGTTAAATACAGCAATGTTTGAAAGAAGGGCTGGGCTTCTGTTCCTTTATAGAGCTCGTTTTTTAGTGTCCAGTTTGAAGAAGCCGAAAGCTGAAGGTGAACAGAGGTCAAACGGACATCAGCACTTGGGGTTCATCTGCTGGAGGCCGGTGGATGGGTCAGTGGCTTGATTAGGGCCGCTGATAATCTCTAGCACAGCAGGTTCTGTCAAAGGTCTGTAGATGTGACATGTCTTCTCACAGCAGGAAGTGGACAGGAACCAGGCCTAAACAGCCAATAATCGGCTGACGCGGGCCAGGAAGTGCCACCCTGACCTGCCACTTACTAAAGCCATCAGCTCAGCCAAGTATATAAAGGGAGGAAGAGGGCAAGGACAAAGCATGAATGGAATATGAAAGCAGAGTTTGGGTCACTTTGGGCCCACAGAACCTATATAACAGAGTTTGGTAATTCTTCAATTAGGGTCCTGTTTGATTATTCGGGAAAACATTTTCATAATATGTTAGATTAACGTTACGTTATATGTAATTAAAAAAAAATCAAAACTCCCTAGTTTTCTTGTCTCTGAACATCATCATAGACAAGAGAACTAATCACGACACTCCCCCGAACAGTTCTTGGCAGGAAATGAATTCTTGGACCACCCTGAGCAAAAAATGAGCTGTCTGTCTGCACCACAGTGGGACAATTGGAATGTCCTACATATGCTTTTGTTTCTGCAGCTGAGCAGTCGATTCCTGCCTCCCCATTTGCTCTGTAATGAGAAACCCTGCTGCTCTGCGGTATGCTCCCATCTCCTCTTTCCCTCACCGTCCTCTATCATTTACATCCAGGCCTTGTGCAACCTGTTTTCCCAAGCGTCTGTGTTTAGAGGATGGATTCAGTGTGTCTCTGGAGAAGCTGCCTGTGGGTTGGCTGGAAGCCGAGCAGCAGAGCCCGGGCACTCAGCCCTCCCCTCCATGTGCTTGTTGATGCACTCAGGCCCTCCTGCCTGTCTATCAAGTGAGTGGAGTTGTGTCTCCTTCCCGCATGGACGATCTGTCGACTGGGCAACAGCGTGTTGCGCGCTACACGCAGCCTTCCTTTTGTAGCCGTTTTGCTAGTTGCAGACAGTTCCAAGCTGTGGCGATATTCATGCGAGGCCATGACAAGCCCCTGTGTGCCAGCAAACAGGCCAGACAAGCTGAGCCATATGGAGGCTTAGCACAAGGATTTAAGAGTTTGTCGATTGGAATGCAAGCGAGCTGCAGGATTCTGTCCACTGTAGTTGGATATAGATTGTGATATGATATGCGAGTTGTTTGTTCCACGATGAGGGTGCATGCAGAAATCAAGATCATCAGTATAATGTTTTATTTTGTAAATTTTAATATACATTTGTGTTGTTTGTTGCATTTGTGTGTTATTTTATCACTTCTGTACCATTGATCATAAGTGTATTACTGGGCTGCAGTCCACAGCAATCTCCATTTTACAATACAGTCGTCAGTGTGCCCGAGGTTGCTGTTCTTTTTAACCATCTGGGATATTTTCATTATTTTCATTTCATTTTCTGTTCGTTTACTTACGCACACAGGCTCATGTCCTTAGCCTTTGTGTCTCTCTGTTTTCAGCATGCTGTCACGCGTGCCATTTTTAACACGCTGTGTAAAGTTAAAATCAGCTAAACTGTTCTAAAATGTTGAGACACAGATTCTGTGTGTCTGCTCTCACAGTAGTGAGATAGTAGTGAGTGCATGGATCTCCAGTAGTGTCTGTTCTCTGTTGACTGCAGACTCCTCATCAACTCAGTTAACATTCTTGGAGGATTTGTTCAAATACATAATCAAAAACTTTGTTTTCTCTCATTTTTACATTGAATAAATTGTCAACAGGCATCAGTCTAAAATGTCAAGAAAATTAAAACTAGGAGACATTGTGCTGTGTGACATTGTGCCGTGTGACATTGTGCCGTGTGACATTGTGCCGTGTGACATTGTGCCGTGTGACATTGTGCCGTGTGACATTGTGATCGGTGACATTGTGCCGTGTGACATTGTGCCGTGTGACATTGTGCCGTGTGACATTGTGCCGTGTGACATTGTGATCGGTGACATTGTGCTGTGTGACATTGTTATCCGTGACATTGTGCTGTGTGACATTGTGCTCCGTGACATTGTGCTCCGTGACATTGTGCTCCGTGACATTGTGCTCCGTGACATTGTGATCGGTGACATTGTGCTGTGTGACATTGTGCTGGGTGACATTGTGCTGGGTGACATTGTGCTGCGTGACATTGTGCTGCGTGACATTGTGCTGCGTGACATTGTGCTGCGTGACATTGTGCTGTGTGACATTGTCATCCGTGACACTGCTAAGTTAATTTATTTAAGCTTTAACTGTTGTTTAGTAAACTCCCACGCTTACAGTAAATATTTGAATGTTAATCATGTACAGTACATCTGTTTATTCTATTTTCTTTACTGCCTGCCTGAAATGTATCTGTAAAGTGAGCAATGACATCATTTTCACATTTAACATAGTCTGACAAATAAGCCGTTTGCTTTTGACGTGTTACATGCTAGTTAGAATCAGTCAGTTAAAACAACAATACACATGACTCTGATTTGATGTCACTCTTGCTATTTGTTCTGAAGAAGGTTGATCAAGACAGTTTTAAATACAATTTACAACTAATCTGTGTTCTGGAGAGTTTCATTCATTCCCTTGTGACGAGTGTTCGGCTCTGATGATCTTCTGGCCTCTCTTGTTGAGAATAGCCATTGGTTCACACTTCTATCTGGTTGTGGGTGACCTAATATCTTTTATTGTGGTGTTGGGCTGTCTGATTGATTGAAAGCATTCTGTTCTAGAGCATTTGCTCCTGGACAGAACTCATTAAAACCTGTGAGCTTTCACAGCAGATGCCGGTGATGTTGTTTACGACACAAATGTGCTGTCTTTAATGGACACTACCTGAAGATCTTACTGCTGCTGCTGGAAGAACCAGTGATTGGTGATCTCACACCATGACTAAGCTCAGAACTTTCACACACTCGGTGAGAATCAGTGACTCCTCACTGCTGCCTCTGGCTGGACTTTCAGTAGAAACGAATGACTTCCTTTTCATAGCATGTGCTTTAAAAGAGCACTCAGTGATATTTCCCAGACTCTCATTGGTCTGTTGTGTTGATGGCAGCATTCAGTGTGTGTGTTGTGTGCCAGCCGAGTAACTGACATTAAGATCAGTGTGAATGTTTCTATATTGAGTCCAGATTCAGCCATCAAATATATAAAACTCCTGGTATGGTTAGAAGGGCTTACTAGTGTAGGAGTTGTGAGACACAATGGAACAGATGACTAGTTCTTCTGACTAGTAGTGAAGTTTACTGTTCATATGCCACTGTGGTCTGATCACTGCCAAATGTCTCAATAAATAAATAGCCCTTCAGCAATAACCTACACAGATGAAAATGCATTCTTCACTCTTTTATTATATTCAGAAATGAACTGCACTTTCAGGACTGCATCACATTCAATCAGTCGCGAGTGCTTGGTACCAGTTTAGGATAGTTTGGGATAGTTAGAGGTGTTGTGTAAGCTGCAGTGTGTTTTCTGTTGAGAGTGAGTTTGAGGAACAGTATGTGACCTGCCGAGGCTCAGCTCTGCAGTAATCGCTTCAGAAGTATTGTCATTTAGTCTTTGTGTTCAGACAATTGTTTTGGCTTTTTTCCTCAGCTAATTTCTTGAGAAGTGTGATGAATTTCAGCTAATCAGAGAGTCTTTGTTTTGTAAGCAGCTTAGCACTTGGGAGAATATTTTGGAGAAAACATTTGCAAAACAAATCGATTTGAAATATGCGGTGAGCATAAATATTTCATGGGGCAGTATGAATATTTGATATAAATCTATAGTTTACTTATTGAGTTTGCTCTTTTTTTTGTTGATACCAAGTGTTTTTTAACTTTTATAGTGCCAGTAACAGTGTGAGTGTCTAAACATGGATTTTTTAATAAGTGGTTATGGTAAGGTGTGCATGTTGTATTTTGAGCGTTCGTTCTTAAAGTAACCATGAAATGATAATTTACCCTGTTTGCTTTATTAATTCATGCTCCTGTTATTGCCAAATTATTCTAAAGCAAAACCAGAAGTTTGTCTTTGTAATCATTCTTCAAAATAACTCTTGTTCTGCCTCACAGACAACTTTGTAGTCACATGTCCTGTGACAGTTCCCAACCCGGTTCCTGGACAGCTCGTTAGTAAAAACTGTTAGTAAAAACTCAAAGACCTGGAATGGATCTGTCTGGAATGGTAGACATCCAGAATGTGTGTTTGGGTCCTCCGAGCACACAGTGGGAAACACTTATATACAGACATTCAATCCAATGAATTCATGATGTATAAAATCAAGCCCCACCTACTTTTTCCCTGCTGAATATTCTGTTTTAGTTATAAAGTATGGAAATGAAACAGGCAGTTTCAGCTAGAATGCTGTTTACTGCTGTTACTCTTATTTCTACAGAAGACTGACCATTAGAAATTAATGGAAAAATCCTTTATAATCTGCCAAATACTTTAATTTAAGTTTATTACAAAGTGTTTGGTTATATAATAAACTTTAACAGGCCTAACTTTAACTTAGCAATAATTGCATTTTATTTTTAATATTGGAAAGATCTGGGCTACTTGTTATGTTTTTTTACTTCAATGTTTCCTAAGTAATCTAATTAAAGAGAGTTTGAGTCTAACACACAACCACTGCTAGAGAAAATATTAGTGTAATTGGATTTTTTTAAACCTGAAACATTATAGCAGTGAGGCTGCTTTTGTATGAGCCCTGGCCCAGGAGTCTCCTTTATATTATCCCCTTATATTGGATTGTTGTTTTTAATTATTTATTAATTTGGTAGTGGTAAGCAGAGAAGATGTGTGTGTGGGAGGGGATATATATTTGGGACCGATTTGTACCCAAAGTGAGCAAAACCTGACAAATATGAGCAAAACCTCCTTTTGGGGACCTCCTTATTTGGAAAAACTGTACCGAAATATATTGACTTTGTGTACTTTGTAAATTGTGAAATGCAGAAAAACCATGAATTCTGATTGACAGTAGGTCACAACCTGTTCTCGATGTGTGAAGGTCACAAGTCTCTCTCTCTCTCTCTCTCTCTCTCTATTGTAGCACTTACTATATGTAGTGTTTTCTGATGTGGTGTGATATAGATTGTGTGTGTGTATGTGTGTGCACTTCATATCTGATGCTGCCCTGCTCACCCGATTCAGGTTCACACTCGCCGTGTTTCTGATCTATCACATATTCTTAAAGTGACATTTATAAAATAGACTGCAATTTAAATTTCCATGCAGTTGGTCAGTGCACGGCACTCTCATGGGAGAAGCGAGACTCGAGCGAGCAAACACCATCTGTGAGGCTTGTATCCTATCTGCAAATCTAGCAGGGAGCAATCTGAAGTTTGTCAACACACGTATTGATTTGACATGACCTTTGATAATGTCAAAGCTTCGTAATGTGCCCCCTGCAGCCCGCCGTCACAGCCAGCAGAGCCTTCCCTAGCTGCAAGGACAAACTGTGTGTGTGTGTGTGTGTGTGATATTGATATGATGACTTTATTTGGCAAAAAAAATAAAACGTAAAATTTTCCCCTCTGTCTCGCTGAGAATAAGCACATATTTCATGTCTAACTTTATGACTTAACCAACTACATACCCCAGAATAAAATGCAGTATGTAGAGCTATATGCAGAAGTTTAGAATGATGACATATGAAGAGCAGAATGATGTCACTGAAATCCTGTGCCTTCCACTGAGATTGACTGCCGTTTACACACTTAAATAAAAAAGGAACTAAATAATGCTATAGACGAACCATTTTGGCTGTATGGTTCCATAAGGAACCTTTATCATCCGTGGAACCTTTCTGTTTCACAAAATGTTATTTGTGGTGGAAAATTTTCAGACATGTCCAAAAAAAGCAATTATTCTTAAGAACCTTTGACTGAATGGTTCTTAGGGGGAACGATCAATGGTTAACATTATCCAAATAAAGTTATTGTAATGGGTCTAAACAAGTTGAACCATGTTGTTATTACGTGACGCTATTAGACAACATCAGAATTCAATTTTCTTTCACTTATGACTTTAAAAGTCAAAAGGGACACATTTCACAGTTTCTTCAAATGTGATTTCTTTTGTGCACTATAAACACAGCAATTTAATTCCACTGGCACTTTACATTCGTCCCCTTAGGCAATGTACAAAATATAATGTGCGTAAGGGTCAGTATTTTTATTTTGTGTTTGGCTGAGACTCGCAAAACGTTACAGCCCATTTGTGACTCAAGCACGAGGTTCGGAAGTGCTTCATTTTAAATATATTCATTAATGTTCCTCCTCTCTCTGTCTTACACACAACTGCGAATCAATATGGCTGCCGATTAATGCGCTTGTGCTGATGTACTTATAAAAAGCTTTCATAGCTCACTGGACAGTGAAATCACCGCAGGAGCAGGAGATCTTACAAAGCAGCAGCCTGGAGGTTTGGCAAAGCACCACAGCAAAGCACCACTGGCGGGATGAGGCAGAGGGTCCAAGCAAACACTCTTCTTAGTGTTATTTAAATGCTCTGGTGCTGTGGCAGATAAAGATGCTGCTATTAATGGAGACAACAGTTTCACTGCGAGACGTCTTCAGAGGTTTTCTTGACTGGAGCGTGTGGTTAAAACGAATGCTTGTGGACATTGATTCGTCTCCTGCAAACCAAAGTCGCTCCATTTTCTGTCCAAGTGGTGATAGACTTCCACCTTCGTACGTGTTTTTGTGTTCAATGTTAATGAGCACTTTTAGGAACATCTAATATTTATTTGTCTAAATGAAATAAGTCAAACTGTGTTTTAAAGTTTACTTTAGTTTAGTAGAGTAGGAGAATGGTTAGAGAAGTATTTATTTTTTATTTTAATTCTGTCTGATTTAATTATCACCTTGTTAAATAAATAAATACAGAGGAAATTGCTGTATTACATCATAACTGATGTAAAGAAAAACTAGTCTGAATTAAAGTTGCAGTTACACTGTCATCCTTCCTGTGATCCTTCATTCCTTTCCTTAATTATATACACATTGTTCTAACGATATCATTAATGACTTATTTATGGCTTTCTTTACAGTAATAAGTGCATCCAGACCGCAGACATCACCTCAGTAAACCACATTTAATCACTACATTAAATTATACATCTACTACTGTATGATAATTGTAAAAACTAATGATGGCCAGTACGACAGGGCACTTACATACATACTGTAAATGAAATGTCTACAGAGTAATTCCATTTGGCCAAATGTTTTGATTTAATATGAATTTCACTGTCCATCGTCATTAATGTCTCCGACCATCTTAGCTGTTGTATGTTTTTGGGTACATCTTTTATCACGCTGAGAGAATGTCTCTATCAATAACTGCTCTGCTCCTCTGAGATCGACTGTTCCCAGGCTGCCACGGCACGCTGTGTTCCCGAAACCAAAGCGGGAGACACATGAGCTGCTTGATTGACCTTGTAGTGCATTTCCTCAGCCACTCCGCTGGCAGCCGTACAGAACCACATCCCCACTGTCGCCACTCCTGCTCAGGCAATCGGGAAACTGGTGGCAGCCTGTAATGGATTAGAACCAGTGGTGAATCATAACTGGAGGTCATGGATCTCAGATTGTGACCGCAGTTCATTAGAACACATGCTGTGCCTGTTTCAAAAGGACAAGAGACCCATAATGCTTAGCTGTGACGCGGGGAATTTGTTACTGGTGCAAAATGGAATTTCCTTTATTGTGTCTTTAATGGATGATGACTGGGGAGAATATGTGCTAAATGTATTCTGGGAAGAAACTAATTCAGTGGTGCAGCTCCTGATAATCTATTATGAAGGTTTTTGGCCAGTGACCTCTAGAAATCCGGGGCTGCATTTATATTCAAGACCTAATGCACGGATCCAGTATTCTGACACATCTTTCTTGTGCTTCTGTTTAATTTTGGAGAGTGTAAGTTTATAGAGTGTGTTTACATTAACTCTGACATGTATAAATCAATCCAGTGTCAAAGCAGATCAAATTGTAGGCTGGTCCCTGATGCACATGATCAAATAATAGATTTGACCGTGTTTCTGGACAACAACTTGTGGTTTAAGTGGATAGGTGAGTTTATTATAAACTTCTTTGCTCTGACAGACTCTAACTCTTACACTATTCCAGTGTAAACAAACATGACTGCTGCATTAATCATGATCCTGTGTTACCCCTGACAATATGAGTGTTATAAAAGTATGTGTCATATTAATATTGGAATATTATAAATACTGAAATGATCTTGCTAGGAAATATTAGCATATTTTGTTCCATCAGAAGTGGTCCCTCGTGTAGCTTATTGTTTCCTGCAAGAACCTGCTTTTAAATATATAATGTAAATTTCATAATCTGGGCTCATTAGCAATTTGATGAAATTGTTTCGTAACAGCAAAAGGTGTCTGAGGTGAAAAGTAAAATAATCTTTCATCATCTATGTATCACAAGTATTTTAATATTGGGAAACAAACAGCACTGATGTCTTACACATTGTTTCTGGAGATAAGCTGTGTATTCTGTGCACTGCATTCGAAGGTGTAATCTATATACACCATCAAAGTTTCAGGTATGGCTTTCAGACGATTAACAACTAATCTCCGTATATCAACACACACACACACACACACACACACACACACACACACAGGAGTCTTCACTGAACATTTTATTTGACACACAGTAGCAGCAATAACAATTTACTTTCTTCAGCCACCCTAATGCTCGTTGGTTGGCGCTAAGCATCGTGCGTTCAGCGTTAGCATTATCTACCTAATGGTGTTGTTGTTGATGGTGAGATAACTGCCTAATATATCTCCAGAGAGCGGCCCGATCCAGCATTACGAGAGATGATTAGCTTTCAGCGGTGCAAGATGTCAAACACACATTACATAGAGGCTTAGCATACAACAGGGGAATTATCGTGTGATATAGCCTGTGACGTTAAACTTGCATCATTCGGATGGATTGTCTGGGTGAAATGCATCATTTAATAGCGCGGGACAGGCTAATACGCCCACTCCGCTAATTCAGGACGTCTTAGAAGTTCGTTTAGCTACACGACTGTGTGCTAGTGTCAAATTGCCACTATATTATTCACTCCAGGGCTTCCTTTTCATTTTCGTCTTAAGCATGTTTAGTTACAAACTTGTAATTGAATGACCTTCAGGCTGAAATGCAGTGGCGTTCCCTCTAATGCTGTACTACATAAATCATGTTGTTTTTACTTAACTAAGATATTCCTATTACGACGCTAAGTGAACGCCTAAGAACTCCCTAGCTAATGGCTAATGATGATTAAAGCATTAGCTGTTAGCGGTTTCCGACGCTCACCATCTATTTTTCAATATTTCGTTCCTCAGCAAACAAATATCGAACTTGAAAGCAAGATGCTTTCTCTCGCCTTGATGTCGGCATATAATCGGTTCCAATTCACCGATCCGCACGTACAGATAAACCCATACATCTCTTATAAAAATATCCCGCCAATGACAAAAGAGTCATGGAGGAGATTGTGGAGATATTGAGAGCTCACCTCTGTATCAGAGTTGTTTGAGAGTGGGAAATGAGGGGAGAAAGATTCATTTGCCCACAGAAATGAAATACTCTTTCTATTTGGATGGCGACTCATGCGCTGTGAATCTTTATAACCTTATGAAAACCCATGAGGTGTTACACGGTTCCCTCTGGGGCCACAGATTAAAATACATTGCCAATATATACGCAGAGGCGCTGAGAGAGAAACCGAATAGTCTGGGGTAATATCTCAGTTTAAATCTTAATGCATGGGTCATCATGACACTCCATAGATCCGATAGAACAGAGAACATCAGTGACTCATCGCTGTGACTGGAGAGTTGGGTTCCTTCAGGCAAATGACCTCCACTAGAAGAAGGCCTGAATATAAGCATTTTTTATTTTTTTACAAAGCACTGCGCTTCACAAAACCGTGTCCGTGCTACACGCATCACAAGTTAGTGTATAAAATTGCTATTTTGAGGGTCAATCTACAAAATCCACACTTGTTGGTTCACAGTAGTGCACTTTGTTAAAATTCAACCCCGGAACCATGATTTAGATTTATTTAGGACTTACTGTTTAATTAGAAACAGCAGCATTGAGTTTTTTAGGAACCGTCTTGACTTTCTTAACAGGAACTTGTTTGACTGTATTTAAGTGTAAAACTTTCAATCCTGTTACAGGCAACTCTGTTACACATTTTGTAGAATCAAGGGCATTGGAACAATCTGATGGACCCAATGAAATATGATTTAATGGCAGGTAAAAGAGTGTAGTCATACATTATCTTCGGTTGAGTTTACTGCAGGAGCAGCTGGTTTGCAGAGGTTCTGCTGAGTCTTAAAGCCGCTGTTTACATGATGTGACCACATTATAGTGGTAATCGTCACAGTTTAATCTGATAAACTAAGTTTGTGAAATGTTAATTCCCATACACATGTACAGTATGACACAGACTCAGTGGTTTTAGAGGGATGTTTGCCGCTTGATTCAGTGCGACACCTCTTTCCCCCGTGGCTCCTCAAATTTCCTCAGGCCTGTGATTGCTTCATTTGCAAAGTGCTCTTTTTTTACTCTGCTCTAATTAAAGCAGTCACAGAGCGTATTTGCCAAAAGAACCATTTAGATATGAAGTCTCCTGGGTATGTTTGCAATCTATAGCCCTTAAGCATTGTCTTTATAAAGTTTAAGACCATTTTTATGCCAGCATTCCCGTCACTGATAGCATTAGCTTTGGGGCTTTTTTACACAATTTTAAAAGTTGTCCCAACGGGATTGTCTTCATAAAGATTTTTCTTTGAACATTTAATGTGTTTTTTATGGTGACATGTAAATTAATCTGTTTAAAACATTTAGTGTCTGCTTTCGCTTTAATTTACCATTAACTTATTTAATGGCTGTGGCTGTTATCACATTTCCTTTAAGACCTGTTTAAATACTTTATTATAAACCTTTAATTACTACCAACCTGATACTGCATTTGTAAAATCACTTTTCACACAGAGAAACTAGCTGCCTCGTTTCATATACAATGAAGGTGTTAAGCATGATTTCCAGCTGCAGGGAGTTCCTCAGTACTCCAGCAAGTTCCAGGCGTCACTTGGAAAGATTTTTATTTTGTGTTGTTAAACTTTAAAACTGCAGTTATGACTTACAAATATAAGGGCTGTCAAAAGGCTGCACAAAAATAATCACAATCGATTTTATGCTTGTTTTAAACACTTTCAGTTCATTTCTCGGGGGAAAAAACAAAATAAAGATTTTTTTCAATTCGTCATGATGACATGATGATGTTAAACACTTTTGCTGATGTGCTAAAATAGAGACGTTTATAAAAACAGAACTGAACAGTAACAAACTGTTACTCATGCCTCAGAACACAGAAAGCAATATCACAGTAAATACTGGTTATGAAATGACAGAAATGATATTTTTCAGATTGCCGTAAACACTTTATCTTCTCAATCACAGTGGATGTTAGGTTTTGATTAAAACATGCGGTAAAAATAGGCCATTTCTGGTTTAGTGTTTTTGAAGAGCAGCTTTATCTAAGAGAAGCAGGTTGTGAAACCCTTTTTTAGCTCTTGAAGTGTGTGTCAGGTGACTCTGCACATAAGATGTCTATAAAAGACTGCTGGGAGTCAGTCCAGGCCCATGCAGGCAGCGATTGAGACCGAGGCGCTGAGAGCAGATCCATAGCCGCTGTTTCTGGAACACAATCAGCAGGTCAAACATCTGCCAGTGGATGATGCATGACTCTCCTGTATGACATCACTCATGCTGTCACTCGCCTGTGTGCTCAAAGGCCAGACACAGTGCTGTAGTTCAAATCAACTTGACTGTAACTCTCCCGCCCTCCCCTCAGCTGGAGAGTAAATATAGACAGTTGGGTTACAGTGGGGTGCAGGTGCTCCCCTCTTACCTCCTGTGGTCTGAAGACGATCAGAGATCTGCTTTCCGTGCTGATGTGTGACTTTTGACCTGCTCAGGGACTGTTGCGTTTTAATGAGTAAAATCCCTGTGGTTATATTGGCAGGATGAGAGTTTATTAGAGAAAACTCTTATTATATAAAATATTTTTCTTCCTATTATAAAATATTATTTTTTGGTAGTGTGTGAGTGACAGAATGTTTATAGTTTTGGTTAAATATCGATGGAAATGACATATTTTCAGCAGTTTTATTTGTCTTGATATCAAGCAAAATGATTAACCTCTGATAAAAAAGAATCGACCGTTTTAGAGAAAGACGAGTTTTGTGTTCTCTCACTAGATCTTTAGGAATCCATTTCACCAAGACGAGATGAAAGGTCTTTGTCAAATGTGTGGAGATACTTCAAAATACAAGATCTTAATTTCACAATCAGTCAAAGCTTTCTCATGCTGCTTTACATGAATGAATATGACATTGATGTTTTGGGGTAATTAGTCATGTAAATGAAAAGTGTTTTCAGACAGAGTTGCAGTGAAGCACATATGTAAGAAACATGCACTGAGGTACATGCACTGCTTTCATCTAGAATTTCACTTTTTAAACTGGTCAAGTAATGTTCCTCTTTATTTCACTGTAAGTAATTAAACACACAGATATAAGTGAAGCCATCAGAAGTAACATGAAAGACATCATAACTGCGGTTGAGAATTGTGGACAAGGGAAGAAGGATTTGTTTTGAGGGGAAAGACCCAATGCAGCATATATGAGCTTGTGAACTTGTCACATATTATTGAATTTACTTTTGATAAATGTGTCCTGCTTTGATTTATGATGAAAGAACAGACTATCTGTTTATGATCTAACCAGATAATTGTAAAACTTATATTGTTATTTTTAATAAAAGTAACAGTTTATAAGGTGAAGTTTAAGGGGTGATGTGTGAGTTTATGGTGAGTCAGCAGTCACGGCAGCGTGACATTTTTAACGTCAGTGATAAACCGTCATAAACTGCATCACAGGGCTTGACATTGTTCCTGCTGACAGTGTACAGTAATTTACAGTATGTGCAGATGCTGCCCTCATTGTTGTAGCACCTGTTTGAACCAAGTGTGGGAAATAATTTGCACTTCTGGGGCTGTGCCGCAGAAACTTCTTATCTACAGTTCTGATTAAGATCTGACAAATTCAATGTTCTTAACGTATTCCTAATTGAAATTACCATGGTTACTAAACGGATGAGATGTAGAGCCTCTGGTGCAAATGGCAGTCTTAAGATGGAGGATACAGCAGACTTGTGCAGTGTATGTAATTAGACAGTGATTGTACAGAGTCACTCCAGCACTGTCATTCAGTGCAGATCTGAACCTTCCCTTTAAATGGAGCTGAATGAAACGTAAACTGACATCTTTTCATGGGCAGTAGAAGTGCACCATTAATTCTGCGAGGGGCATAGTGCTGAGATTTGTTAATTAGGTAGAACCTTCAATATTTCATTACCATAAAATAATGAACTAATTAACATAGAATCGAGGTGTGTTCACACTGGAAAGCATAACAGTGACTTCATTGAAACACTCGATTTAAGCTCAATTAGTGTCTGATAATTCCAGATTGTGAGTGCTCAGTGAACAGCTCAGCACTTTATCGGTGCTGTTATCATTATCAACAAAATGTTCAGATTTTATTATAAAAAAATATGATTCTTAACATAAGGCAAAACATTCTGTTAATGTACTTTGAATAAATGTCACTCAAGTTTGGAACAGCGGGCTAGTCAACGTGTTTAAGCAAACAATCGTCCTCTGTCACTTCAATTGCTTGACCACAGGCTAGTTGATTTTCTTTTCAAGCCTCGTACCTTTGACTAGACCAGACGACACTATTTGTCCAGGGAGAGTGACATGCGCGCGTACGCCATCATCCGCTGTAAATGGAGGAGCAAAGGGGTCAACATGGCAAATGTGTCCATTAATCTACAATGACAGCTAACCTCCATCCGTCCTTAGGGCACGACAGAGTCGCCGCCGCGCGTGCATGCGCACAGTGAAAATGAGCGCCGGTCCGGCTGAGCAGAATGCAAAAGAAAAGGAAGCAGGGGGTTGATTTATTCAGACCAAACTGTTCCTTCACAAACTGTCATTTCTAACAACCCCAAAGCAGCAGCCTTTCACAGTCACACAGACTATCTGTCTAGGAAAGTAGCTTAAAGACTTCATGGTTACCAGCCTCCGCTCTGTTATCCCAATCCTCAAATGAGTGGTAAAGGGTGAGAAAAATGCATTATGGGATAGATGACAAAGTCAAAGCATTAGCCTGAACTGACAGTGGCAGATGCCCGGGAGGTGGGTGGGGGGTGTATTAGCTGTGGAATATTGGTCTGTTAGGAAAAGAACGTCAGAAAGGTGCATTGACAGTTTTGATGCCTCTTGCCAAAGTTACATCAGTTTATCTGTCGTTCCTGCCGCCTGGCCTGATAGATTCCACACACAGAGAACAATACAAACATGATATCCACTCGAGGACACACCGAATGTCTGAACACACGCATAGCAACAGTTTCCCAAATACACACTTGTGTATCTACTACAAGATGATGGTCAAGACTAACTATTAACTTGATGATTGACATGAAATCTGAGATGGATGAATGGCTGGACAGGCGGCTGGACAGACAGCCAGACAGACAGACAGAGAGATGAGCAAGGCCACAGATGAAAGTGTTGTTGGGTTTGTGATCGATTGATTGTGTTCTTGTTCAGTGTTTTCACATCTCAATGAGGTGACAGTCAGGAGAAACATGTCAGCAGGCACGTGAGAAGATGATGCAGTTTGATGGCTGCAGAAATCCTCAGCAGAGCTTCTGAGAGCAGTGCAGTGGAATAAGCTGCTGGATAATGTGTTCCAGAACACTGACAGCACATTGTTCATTATGGGCTCCTGTTTGCCTCCATGTTCTTGGTCAGCGTCTTCAGTGAGGTCAGTATTAGTTGAGTCGTGGCACTGGCCTTCTCTGATTAGTTTGTTCAGGTACTTGGAATCACCTGAACTTATTTGGCTGCTACTGCAGACCACTGCAAACAGGGAGAATATCTCAGACAGTTTCTCTACACAATGAAAGATGTGTCTTCTCAGATTGTAGAGTCTGCTGTGGCCTTTAAGTTTGGCTCTGTTTGGGTCCAGTACTGTGATTGTCGCCAAGTAGAACACATTCCTGGATCATCTTGTAGCTCCTGGAACAATACCCCCTATGAAGCAGGTTTTAGGCTTAGATTTAGGGTTACAGTTAAATAACACTTATTAACATTCTGTTAATATGTTTCAGTAAAATATGTACCTCTAATTATAGAAGTAGCCACTGTTTAGGGTCATCAGGGCGTCAGTACAATTCACCAGGCCCAGGATAACATGTTTACTTATTGGTCCCCTCTTCTCAGCCCCGCCCCAGTTTCCTTTCTGGACCTGTGACTAGGACAGACTCAAGGAGAGGTGCGTTCAGCATTTAAATAAAGCATCATCATTTACTTTAGGTGCGCTTCGTTTATTCTGGAGCCCCTCCTCCCTCACACCCGCTCTGGTCAAGAGTCTGTCTAGAGGGCAGCGATTATTAAACGCACGGGGTGGTGCAGAAGCAAGGCAAGGTGATCATTCAAAAACAACTCTTTGTGTAAGAGCTATTCACTTCAGTACAAATCAAACATAATTTAGCATTCTCTTTTTCCCCAAGACCTTCATTCCAGAATCGTCAGAGGAAATAAGGTGGGTCAGGTATGAGTTATGAAAAGCTGATGAAGTTAGAGATTGTACTTTCTGCACACAGTATTACTGTTTCTGCGCTTTAGATTTGTAAAAATGTTTCAATGGTGGCCTAGAAGTTAAAGATCTGAGGTCTTATGGGGTCAGCTCAGAGCTCTGAGGTCTTATGGGGTCACCTCAGAGCAGGTTTCATCTTAAAGCAATCATGTTCCAGAGGAACCGCCCCTGTTCCAACACGTAATTGATCTTTCCCAGTCATACTTACATACTTCAACTGTCATCACTGGCAGAGCACAAAAGATGATGGATGTACTTGGCAGAGCTTTGAAGCACCTCGTCTCATTCGAGCACAGAGTCTCCATTAACCAAAGCCTAATTATTTATCACTAATACATGTTTGACATGAATGAATTGATCTCAAAAACTGATGTGCTCCTCGCAAAACCCAGACGTGTCAAGCATTCAGTTAGAAAGTATTCATTATGACAGGCACAAACCTGCTGCTGCATTGCAGATGACAGCCAGCAAAGGAAATCAGTTCCTGCTTAAAGCACCAACTGATCCTTATGAAATCAGGCTTTGTTTTCCAGCATGGCATCAATTGTGGCGAAACACAGGCTTAAGCTGGCAAAGCAGCAAGACCAGTGAGACATCTGCTCGATGCCATAAACAAAACTGCAGGGCTGTTTGAAGCCATTAAGGGATCTATTATTTAATGGGAAATGTGAGGGACTGAAATGCTGTATGTGCAAGTCCTCAAATACAGAGGAAAAAAACATGAAATGCTTTTTGCTGATTTTTAAGTAAGTTTTAGAAGTAACAGCCACGCTTTACCAAAGACCTTCAGCTGTACTTCACTTTGTGACCAACACTTTTAACTCGGCTTTTAAATATAAACTTTGTTTCACTGCGTGTGTTTAATTAACACTTTTAAACAAACTGATGTTGGAAAGACAGTAATATTGTTTCCTCACCAGGCAAGGTCAGCGCTGCAGGAGTGCTCTGGGGAACAGGCCCCTCCAGCCGAAACATTGTTTATTTCCCATGTGTTTTACTGCGTTACAGTATGTGACTCCCTTATAAAACAAACACATTGTTTGTTTGGTGCAGTGGTGGATTCAAGTAACCGTCAAAATCTCCTGCCATTCATTGCTTTTAACAGCAAATGAAAAACCTCCGGTTAACACGGCTGATATAGACATAAACTGAATCCAGTTTATCCTGCATTGTTCTGCATTCTGAATCAAGCGGAAATGTAATAGACTCAAATACACATTTTTTATCATATTAACATTTCAGTTTGTTTTTTGCATTTGTTACCTTAAAAATGAATTTTCCTGCAGCAACATTTCACTGCGTGTAGCAAATAAACACAATAAGTGTTTCAGGGGGCTGCCAGCTAACAAAATGTATGATGAATAGCCTGTCTGGAAGTGTGTGTGTGCGCATGTGTGCTGCTTGACTCCAGAATAATGGAAATTGAGACATTACGTGTAGAGTTGGATGTTTGCCACAGATATTACTGACCTAATCCATGAGACACACAGAAACTGGATCAATGTGAATCGTTTAGCAATGTTGGGTATTGGCTGCTACAAGAAATGCAAATGAGATTATTGAAGATACTGCAGTATTTTACAGTAAAGCATCAAAATTAACCAATACTCCACCATCACATTTACATAAATGCATTATTATTCACTTATTGTCCAATCATTATCAGACATATATAAGATGCAGGGACACATTAACAGTTGCCGCACTGCTGTTCCCTTTTTAAGATGTAAAACCTGCGTCTTATTCATACACCACCCACAATGCGGTTTAACCAGGTGCTAACTGCACTAAAATAACACTCTGCTGTATTTACATTAAATGAGTTTATTTCCTTCAGAGCAAACACGCCTCATCATGTAGATGAGACGTATTATAGTTTGTGTCTGATTCAAAAGGCTTACTGCTATTTGCCCTGTACAATTAACACACCGTTATCATGCCTAAAGAAAGCAGGCAGTCAGTGTTTGTTCAATGTTTTATCAATGTTGTTTGTAAGTAGACACGTGTTCAAATGTGTGGTTGAGGGCACTTTCAAACTTTTAAAGGGGCTGGTTCAGGTGTTTGGAGTGGTGGAATAATGTGTAGTTTATGCACGTCTTCTCACTGAATTAAAAATGAAACTATCCTCAGGTGAGCAAGATTTTTTACGGACATTTTGAAAACTTTAGTCGCACCTCTGTGTAAAATAAAATACAATATCACAAAATTAGCAAAAATAAAACCTGGAGGAAAATAAAACAAAGGAACATTTATTCCAAATTCTAAAATGATAGATTCTATTTAACAGTTATTTAAAATGTATTCAGAGACGTTTGTTCGGGTACATGCCTATAGTTTATGTTATGAACTATATCTGTGGCATAATCAGCTGGTAATCAGCAGCTGGTACAGTGAGAAAAGGTCTAGCATCATTTGTTTGCCAGCACAGCTTAGTTTGATATATTGTTTTTATCCAATGCAGTAACATTCTTGCATTTGAGGTGTAGCTTATGAGCTGAGATACTGTATAATCTCACAGTGTGAGAACTTTGTGATGACGTGCTTAAACTGTACATGTGGACCTACAGGATTTTTACTTCCAAGACTTACTGCAGTGTTTTTTAACTGCGCTGTGCTCTGATTCACAAATGAACACACACATGAAAAGTGTGTCACTCCTGATTGCGATCGTTAGAAGCACCTCTTGACTGTAGCTCTGAGGGGTTTTCCAGATTTTGACAAATCCATCAAACAAATCCAATACGTTTCAATCCACTTATTGCCTTTTCAATGAGGTTTGGGGCCCAGAGTTCATGCGTTTCTGCGTCATACTAATACTTGGAAGTCTTTGCTCCTTGTAAAGTTTTACTATACAAATTTACAGTACAAATTTGCTGTTTAATACTTAATGAAAATACTTATTTTACTTTTGTACGAGACCAGGACTGTCTGTGAGGCGGTACTGTCTGTTTACTGCTTCATCCTGTGAGGAGCTTCATGGTCGGCACCTCTGCATTGTTATTAGTAGCTGGTTTTTGCCCAGGTAGTCACAAAGCTGAGACACGTCACGTCTGCCAGGGCAGTTTAATGGTGTGCCATCTGACACAACTGCAGATTCTTCAATGATTTCACAGGGAGTGACTTTGCCACCACAGACAGAGCACATAACTGCTACAAGCAGGTATTTATTGTAGATGAGTGACAGCTGTGAAAGGAGGGCTCAGCCGGCTCGGGCATATCAAGCAGATGCATTTTCACTGTGTCCTGTAACTGCAGCTCTGAACTGCCTCAGTCACGTCTGTGAGGAGAGGAATGGTGAGAGATACAGGGAGAATGTTCTCTTATTAACAGCAATACCTGACATGCTGCTTCTGTTGGCAGCTATTTAGGGTGTCTCAAATGTAGGCAACTTGATTATGTTGTCTCTTAAGACACCTGGTTTGTATCCTTCAGGGAGAAACTAAATTCAACATGGCATACAAAGCAAAAGAAATGTTAACTTTAAATATTTTTGGAATTTACCGATTTCTAAACTCTTTACACTTTTTTTAAGAGTTTAAAACTAAGTTTGTGTGTGGATTGGGTTTTTGCGCTTATTAGGGTATTGCATCGCTTGTTTTGCGTCACCTGTTTGATCTCCCATGCAGACTGCTATTTGTATGATGCACACATATGATGCATGTATGATTTTTTATATGTACAGATTATACCACATAACTCACGTACATAACAGTAGCAAGTTATAATTCTATGCAAGCTGTGAGCAGGTCATTGAAGCAGAGCTTAAATGTAGTTTTGGTAGGTCTGAGGTTTGGCATTCGGTGCGTGTTTTGTGACTGACCCATTCGAATAAAGCATGGAGCTTCAGGGACATAAATTCTTAACACAAAATGTTTACAGGGCCTTTGGTAGAGCCATGATGAATATAATGTGGAGTAAACTAGTTAGTTGACTAAGCTTTCTCTCTAGCCTGTGGTGAAGTCTTTCTGAGGAATGGTGAAATCTCTCTTATCGACAGGTCACCGTTATGCCACCGGCCGTCATCACCGAGGTTTCAACCAAAGGTTCAGGCCCTAAAGGGGGCGACCCACACGGGTTTAATGGAAAATGTCTCGGAAAGCTGCTCGATTCAAAAAGCCCATTGCATTTCTCTTTCTCCTGAGAGAAATTTAGTCCTGCTCAGTAAAAGCACTGCCAAGATTCTGGAACTACCAAAGAATATTAAGAAAGTGTGGCAGCGTACAAACTAACCTGTAGGTGTGGAGAAAGTCTCTAAACACATTCTTGAACCTCCTCTGAACCTCTTACCTGAAATGCAGTAAACACATCGTGTACAGATCAGATTGCATGTCAGCCATCAACAGAATCAACTCGATGTCATTGAATTTCAGTCAAACAATTATGTGTGGAGATCTCATCACATCTGCAGACATGGTTTCTGTCTGTTGACACTTCTTGATGGGACTGTGTGACAAAGTTTCATTGCTGTTATTCGCCTCTTAATCCACCGTGATGTGTCTGTTATAGTCATCCTGTGCTGACTGGCCTATTTAACCAGTGGCCAGCTGTCAGCAGAGTTTGTGCTCTGCTTACACATGCCACGGAGTATCATGAAAAGCATTGTGGGCCCTGCTGAAAAGATCAAATTTAGACCAGCATAAATTTCCATGTTGACTTGGAATGACTTGGAATTTGAACTAGGAATTCTTAGCAACAACAAGAGGCAAAACATGAATTGTATTACATGGCTTCTGTGTTCATTACAGAAGATCCTACGAGTCTTTTGGACATCTGAAATGAATTGTTTCTGTTAACAAAGGGCTGCTGTCAGGGTTTTTGAAAAGAAGGCCGCTTGCCAATTATGTCGATCTGGTTTTTGAGTTCTGGCAACATGTCCACTGCTGTGCTGCCCAGCTGTGATACTTCGAACTAGTACAGGGTCCTAGAAAGTCTAATTTAATATTTTTTGGATCTGTGACTTATAGCTCATATGTTTCAACATGTTGAGCTGTGCTGCTAATATGGAGACTGCGGGTCATGTTCACTCCTCTCTCTGTCTCCTCATAAATCTTCAGTCAGGTACAACAATTCTTGTGTGTAACATATTGGCACAACAGTTTAAGGTTAATAAAGTTCCAAATCTCGAAACATAACTTGTCTTAAAGCATATCTTGTCTATCAGCTTTGTGGCTGATATTCAGACGGGGGGTCTCAAGAAGTCACAAGTTTTTCTTAAACTTTTCCTTCACTTAAGGAAAGTTCCATAGCTCGCTTGCCTTGCCTGGCGTAAAATTGGATATAATGTCAAAAAATCACGAGCTTCCATCTGCATGCAAGCAAAAGTATGAAAAAGAAAACCACATGACCTTATAAAATCACCTCCTCTCCACCAGCTACCTGTCAATTAGCTTTTATTGTGAGGAAGGCAAAACTCGAAAGCGTTGTGAGGTAATCAGACATTTGGGGTCAAGTCAAGTCTGTTTTTTTATTTTCAGTCACCGATTACAAATTCATAACCTGTAGCTTGTCAAGACATCGAAGCTCAATTTTATGCAAATGAGCAGCGGCGCAATATGACAACTACCATTGGGAGAGCAGACAGTTTTCTGCTGCCTGCTACTGAGAGGCAGAAAATAAGGTTAATAAAGAAATGAATCTCATCAGTGAATCATCTGATACAGTTCATAGAATCTTAATGATTTGTTCACTGGTCAGACTGATTCATTTCTGTCTGCAGCAGTTATCAGCCGGAAAATAAGCAATACAACATGCACATGTAATGAAATATGATGGAATATAGAGCAGATGTCATGTGGATCATTTTTACGACACCATGATGGTGTTCTGCATCCTCTGAAAGCTTTAATTATTATGAGTGCACGAAAGAGTGTTCAGTACAGTGACTCAGAAAGGAAGTCATAAGGGTTTGGGTGAACATGTGGGTGAGTAAGTGATGACTAAACTGGGTGAACTATATCTTTAAGACAGTCTTTGTTAAGTTCATCCATATAACAGAGATATCACATTATCATCAGTAGAACATTTAACAGGAAGGTCATTTTATAGTATAGACTGAATGATTGTAGACTGTGGAAAGTTGGGAAAGATTCTGTTCTACCACAAATGCAGCACAAGAACAGTCTGTTGACAAACTGCTTTCCTGCTTTCATACTGTTTAGATGAATGAAATGCTTGCACCAGGATTTGAACACAGGTCTTCTCCCACTAAGCCGAACGCTCCTGCCATCCAGGTTGTTTTTTAGCTGGATCTCTGAACCGCATCAGGTCAGCCTGATCCTCATGTGTTTCTTCTGATGTATGAAATTACACAGTTCATTAAAGGAAACATACGAATGCTTTGTACAGCCTTGGTGATGGTGACAGCTTCAATGTATTATAAAAAAATGTTTAATGGCTGAAAACAATCTTCTGCTTCTCACGACGGTCTCCAGAGAGTGTGAAAGTGAAGCGTCTTCACTCCACAAGTGAACATGCGCCAGTGCGCCCTGTCATTCTTTACAGTCTCTTTTGATTTATAAACCTGTCAGTGTGCAGTAGCTCCTCGTCTAAGCGGCTCACAACTTTGCCTCTTTTAGCGCGCATGTTTGATATATGCGATTTGTGTCTGACAGTCGCATACTGTATGTGCAGCTGCATTGATCAGCTAAGTGCAGTGCAGTGAATCCGTTTACATGCATTTGCTTTGGAAGGGTTTGACAGGATCTGAGAGAGTGGTTAAATCTAACCTCAGCCTACAGCAGAGGCCAGAAAGAGCTCCAAAAACATCATGTGAGCATGTGTAGCTGCTTTTCATTTTCTTAGTAGTTAAAAATAAAAGATATTTCTCATCATTTTCTTACCCGCAAGTTGTTCCAAACCTTTTTGCTTTTAACTGATCACAAAAATGAAATGTTTTGTGCACGTTCTACATCGCTCTTTTTTAAACAAAGATAAGTGATCCTTTCTGTCAGACTCTAAAACAGATTTAAAAAAACACCAACAAGCATCATAAAATATCTCAAAAGTTACTTGTCACATGCAGAATCTTTTGAAGCCATGTGAGAAACAGAGACAAATCATTATAAATGATTTACTGATATCCCGGCTGAAGAGACAAGCACTGATGCTCACCAGCCTCATGTTTTGAATGCTGGTCTACTAGGCTTCTTAACTAGCTTAACCAGCAAGAAATAATCAACCAGCCACTGGATAACTGCATGACTATGCTGGCGAACCAGCTAGACCAGCATTTAATATCATAAACCAGCCTGAACCAGCATGGACACTCTTGCAGGTCTATGCTGGTCTTTTGAGCAGGTACAGATTTTCAGATCTTGCATCTAAGTGTGTAGTTTTTTAAATTGTATTATATGCAGTCTTCTAGAATTATACAGTGACTGATGATGTCATTTTAAAATAGCGCTTCTTATATATGCATGTTTTTCAGTAACATTCATTCTAACAGCTTATGCTTTACTGAACAAATCTCGCTTGTAATTGAATTATGGTTTAATGCAGGCATGAGGCAAGTCCAAGTTATCTCCAGCTTTGTCCAAAGGTCAGCAGTTAATCAAACCTGGATTATCTTCTAATTAGCTAAGTATGGGTGAAAGGATAATTGCCTTTGAAAAAAACAAGGCTTAAATGGCTTTGATTGTTCTTCAGAGAGAGAATAATAGGAAGTAAACGTATTCACCAGAACACAGTTTTGTGGAAGGACTCCTTAGACAAGCATCACTAATAAAAGTGCTTATATGTAAACCTCATAACCTAAATTATTAAACTTCAAAACCAGAGTCCAAATATTATAGACACGTTTGACTTGTGTCAGTAAAGAACCACCTAGCAACTACCCACAACACCTTAGCAACTGCACAAAAAAATTCAAACACTGTAGCATTGCATCATGATGGAGAGCATGCTTCATAAAAAAGACATTGTGTGTCATCTACTTATGCAAAGACAGGCCGTCATCAGAAACAAGACACACTGTGTGCTCAGGACAGTTACTGGATGCTGATTGGCTGTTCCTTCAAGAGCTGAATCCCTCCAGAGTGAGGATGGACCTCACATATTCAGGCCACCATCACTTTGAGCTGCTGCCCTCTGGCTGAAGTCACAGAGCTCTGAGCCTCAGAACAGCCACAAAAAAGCTTTTCCCTCAGGCCATCTGCCTCATAAACAGTTAAAAGTGCTCTCAGAGTCTCGCCACAGTGCAATAACCATGTACAATACCATAAAAATGCATCAACATACTACTGTATAGTCATGTTCAGTGTTATGAATTACAGTATTCAGTTATATTAGTCTGTCTTACTGAATGCGCTTTATTGTTATCTGTGTACTTCTGTCTTTTTGTATTGTTTTGTGTCACCATATGAGGTTTCATAGGTTTTATGGTGAGGATCACTAAAATGTAAGATCCAAGTTTCTTTTTTACTACAATTGACACGTTGTTTTTGGAATAACCTTCTGTCAGCTGCTGACAACGGAGGCGGCAAAATTAAGATTGCATTAAAAGTAACGTGGGCTGTGAATTCACGCCAGTGGGTGTGTATGTCAGTGATTTGACCTTTCAGAGTCTGTACTACTGCCATGCCTTGCTTGTTAATATGTAGTGGAGCTACACAATCAAGTAAAAAGAGAATAAATTGTGAATTGGCTTTATTAAATTGCAAAAGGCTGTAATTTTCTTTCAATAGCCTGCGCGTGGCACTCTGTTCTCTTTGCAGTCTCCTACACACGTCAGACAGAGACACACTTATAATACAACATGTAGTGGTATGTTTCGTTTAGTTTGTAGTATGTTAATGCGTCACAGAAGTCTATCTCAGAAGGTTCTCATTTTATATCTATATATATATATATATATATATATATAGCTTTAATACAGCGAAATGAGAACTTGAACTTACAATTATTTGTCAGAATAATCATAATGTAATTTTGCCCCAGTAGCCTATGTAATCATTAGTAGTATGTAATAATAATCAAAACAAATGTTATAATTCATGGTATTCTGTACTATATAATTATCTTACCTAGGCAAAATGTATAACTAGTATTGTTGAATTTATTTGACAAGAAAAGTGACATTATAATATTCCTGAATGTGTCCAGACATCGAGGTTACAAACGTGTGTCCTTCCTCGCTTCATTTTCCTCTTTTATCTGCTGTTGTTGTGTCTTTATCGTCGCCATTCTCAACATTATAAAAGCAGCACAGCTCAGCAGATTCACCACTGAACATCAGAGGCGAGACACATTTGTCTTTTGACCTGCAGTGTTGCTGTGGGATAATGGAGCCATTGAGACTCTGCACCTGCAATATCACCGCGTTCCAGAGGCCAAACAATCACATGGCAATTGAGTAATGACGAGAATAACGGCAGTGCACGAAAGAAATGTCATGCCACAGCGACTTGTGTTATTTATGCTAATGGCCATATTAGCATTTTGTTTTTTATTTTTAGTAAGTGACAACAACACCAAAATTTCACTTGCTATTGATTGCCATGTAAATGTAAAAATATTTAAATGTTTTCTACATTTAATGGTGCAGAAATGTCTGTTTGCCTTTTCTGTAGCTCAACTGGTAGAGCAGTGTGCTCTATTGCTCAGTGTGCTCTACCAGTTGAAAAAACTACCTCAAATAGTACACTCACCTCTGACATACTGTTTTCAGTGTACTGTGATTCAGGATGCACATATCTTAATCTGAACTCTTTATACTCTAGATCAGACAGTGCTGTATGTTCTTTTGCAGAAACTTCCACAGATCTCCACAGCTAGATTCCTGAATAAAAATATCATGCTAATGTAGTCTGATAAAGACATTTTGAAAAGCAGGTGAACAATCTAATTGTTCAAGTATCTTACAGCTTGTTATTCACTGTTTTTATAGCCATGCTTTTGTCAGACAGAAATGTGGAATATAGTGAGCATTTAAAAGCAGCGACAGTTTAATTGTGAGTTTTACATATGTTAACTGTGCTCTGTCTATACTCTCTGTGCCCTTTACAGTGCTGCCTGCAATTGTGGAAAGTTGAAAGGTTTCCTGGCAATTAGTGTCTAATTTAAGCTGCTTCTAAGTCCTCTAATAGAACAGGATCAGATAACAACACTGAACATTAATTAAATAATTCATTGAAATGATGACACCACCAATAACTAACACAAACATTTTGTGTTTAGGAGATGATTTTGGACTGTGTGATGGTTGGGATTTTTGTCATATGTTACTAGGTGCGGGAGTGCCATGATGTCATTTTAGTTTACCTTAAAATCAAGTGGCTTTACAACCCAGTTTTACATCTGTAATATGACTTCTTCCTGAAACAGGATATTTAACAAGAAACAATATGGAATGTTCAAGTTTATTGGATCATGAAAATTGTGTGATCCACACCACAATGAAAAATAAGAGCGGCTGGTGACATCAGCCAAAAAAGTTGTTTTAGAAGCTTTTTGAGTTTGTTTGATGCTGGACTTTATTACATTATAGAGCTTATCTGATTTTAAGATATTTGGATGTTGAAATATTTTATTAACACGGTTCAGGACAATCTGATTATTACTGTGTTGATGGTTTTCATAAAGACTTAAATTACCAAACCGGTTTCTCATCTGCCCTCTCTGCCTTTACATCATATCTTTTGTTGTCAGTCCACACACAGAAAGAGGAAGTCAATAAAGTACAATGTACAAAACTTACAGCAGATTCAGTGCGCAGCTGTAGATCCACAAACCGTCGGCAGGCTGGAACAAATGGAAGTGGTCTTCTAAACTTCAGCAGACAGCTTCTGAAATACTGTAAACATATAATGCCACCCGCCAGATATCAGATATAAAAACAATCTGTCTTCCTCTCTTATTCATTCCATATGCTTTACAATGATAAAGAACAGAGCATTAATGTTATACCGTAAGGTAACATCTGCACTGGGGTTTATTTGTTGGTATGTGATGCCAGTGGCTGATGCATGATTCCTGTTGTATTGCATTTTTAAGACCGCATGGAAACGTAAAAATAGTTTTAAATCATGATTATCAAATGAATGCATATTTTATTTGTCTTTGCTGATACCAGATTCACAAAATGCATTCTGCATACTCACCATCATTTCAGCAGTTTCATAATGTTCTTTTGCAGCAGTTAATTATTATGTGATGAGTTGCAGTTGCCATTCTAACTGAATGCAGGCAAACATCTGTTTGAAACAAAATTTAGTTTATCACCTGCTTTGGGGTTGAAACTAGATTTAGTTTATCACCTGCTTTGGGGTTGAAACTAGATTTTGTTTATCACCTGCTTTTGGGGTTGAAACTAGATTTAGTTTAGCATTTGATTTTGGGGGCTGGTGGTAGCTCAGCATTAATTTTGTCCCTCAAATAGTGCTGATATCTGTGAACTGGGTTTATTTTATGGAGATCAGAGGCATGTTTGCCAGTGATCAGACATTAATTACACGGGGCATATAGCAGAACATACAGCACTAATTAAATACTGCGAGTGGCTTGTGAAACAGATTTTCACACTCAAGTGGCACAAGCGTTTAGTGAATCTGCACACAAGTGTTCACTGTTAAACAGAGTAGCACATTTTGCTCATATACAGCAACTTGTGTCTATATAGAGACACTCTTTGACACTGCAGACGGCAGCAGAGCAATCATAGAGTGCACTACATCTTAATGAAGTACCGCTAATAAAGCTCCTAACAGGAATTAATGTGTCGTAAGAGTATGAGATTCAAATTTTTGGATCGGCAGGTGGGTCAAGTTTTGGATGTGGTCATGTCTGGTCCATTTAATAAGAATTGTAATAGCACAGTATGTGGTCTCAGCCTGCCACAGCCCATACGAGATACAAATTAATACATGCTGTCCCTTATCAAATAATTCTCTATTGGCCATGTACAGTATTTGACTGCAGGGCTTAGAGGATTGTATTAATTTAAAGTGTCACAAGGAAACCTGCTGTAGTTTTAGTTTAACACCAGGTTGATTGCAGTGTTCCATGTTTGTGGATGTTTATTTTTGTTGTAGTTGATGTAAATGAAGATTATTTACTGGAATACAGTTGCTTTTCATAATGGATGATTGTAAACATCTTAAAAAAA
>JAZGTJ010004970.1:0-28932 GCA_036877575.1 Botia almorhae
ATCACATACACACACACAGTCCCCATATGAAATACTTTGTCTGACTGATTAGGTGTAAATAGCCAACATAAGGGTCGACCTGCTGTGCTCTGCAGAACATCTGGAGCGGGTCAACATCTGTGTAGAGGTTGCTAACATCACTAAACAAAAGCTGCCAGCCCCCAACATTGAGCTAATAGAGAATGATGTAAGGAGCAAGATGATGATAATGATGATAAAGGCCTGTAGAGAGGAGAAAAATATCTGGGAGTACTCACAAGATGCTTGTGTGAGTTTATGTCAATTAACAGGGTCATGGCTACCTTTGGACATGGCTATATGCAAGCAGGGATGGGCCTCAATGTACCCTGTAGGTAATTGGTAAAAAAAAATTATTCAATTGATTATTGGATATTAATAATTGATTATTTCTTATAATTATGTATAATTGATAAATAATAATTAATTTAATTTTTTAATATGCATTATGAGATATTTACTGTGTTTGGTTGAAACAGAAAGATCTCTTTAATTTTCCTCAGTATTCTGACTCAATTTAGATATGCAAGCATTGTTAAAGCATTTACCAAATGATGGCTTTTAACAATCAGACAGAGAACTGTGGAGGCAACATATCAAATTCCATCTTCGTTTTCTAAAGAACTCAGCGGTGGCATCTGGAGATGAAATTAACTTACGTGGGTTGTCATGAAAAGAAAAGCACACTACATTCTCCATCCTTTGAATTAAAACTCATTAATGGCAGCACTTCTGAGAACACAAAGGATTCAGAATTAATATCCACTGAATGGGCCAAGGTTAGCGTGCGATGATCGCCATTGCGGTCTTGTGTTATGAAGGTGATAAGTTTCTGTCAAGAGCTTCTTGTAGAAAATGCATTTCAGGATGTGGCACTGAACAGAAAATGCCTGCCAGTTCCTGGAAGATGATATTGATCTTGTTTCAAGGCTTTTGATACTGTGCTTAGCTGGGAAGTAGCATCTCTTGGTACATTAATCATTCAGAGATACTTGTTTGCTTACGGTTCAAATCTAGCACGTTTTTGTGAGAGGCATTTTAATTTAGGGGCTTTAAAGATAATGGTGCCTGATTGTCAAAATACGGCTGTCTCTGTACTTGAAATCGCTAAGCATAATGTATCTTGACTCAGCGCCTGTGTGGCTTTTGGACTGGATTCTAATGTTGCTCAAAACTGTGCTATTTACACATCAGATAAATTATATTCTGCCAGTTTGTGGGTACATTTAACAACATATTATTTGGCTAATATTGATGTTAAGATTATTGCACAATTCCGAACTGTGACAGCGTGTAGCAAAATTGTATAATCTATAAAAGTAAATGACATCGTTTTATAGACACAGTGACTTTTACTATGTTTCTGATACAGACAACCAACAAAATTAGTCCTTCTCCTGCAGTAAAAACACATCAAAACATCAAAGAATATCCATACATCTCACTGTCTCACAATACACTGTTCCATTTAAAGTCTGAATCATCTAATATAATCTAAAGTACAATATAATTGATCTGTCAATATAATTTGAAGTCAGGCTTTTGCAAAACAAATGAAAAACTTTTTCTAAATAGTCCAGGTAACATACATGCATGTTCTAGTGTAAACAAATGCACATTGAAATACATGACTAGCTGACACTAATAACGAATGCAAATGTAAACTAGCACCATATAAGTTTAATCTGCCTAGTCTAAATGTACCCCAATGGGCCATAAGTGTTCCTGACAAGCCCTGACAAGTTGTAAGACACGTTTTTAAGGGCTTTGTTTGATCAAGTGTCATTTCCAGGGCTCTTCGGGGAACAATAAATAAAACAAATAATGGAGCTTGATACAAACGTAACTGGGCAAGCCAGAGGGTATGAGTAGCTTTGCTTGGGCCCGAAAAACTAAAGCCGCTCAGGAAGGCGAGGCACTTTCAAAATGAGGATCATCTGCCGAGTTCATTAAATCTGCCTGGAGGACATGGCCACCATCATCTGTGTGCATCAACAACAGCTTGCACACAAAAGGTGATACAGTAGGTGTTCAGGAACTAGCAAAGAATTAAGGCCAGTACAGTACAGTATGATAACATAAATACATATCCACCAGCAAACACATGTAAAAATACAGGGGTATGTGTAAACATGCAATTTAAAACATCTTGCGTGCATTCACATATTTACAGCTTAAGATACTACAGAATGTGTGACGTGCTTATAAAGCCTAAAGGTACATTTCTTTCTGGCAAGAACACACACTGACTCTAGTGTCATGGACTGTAGACACTGTAGTGTAGTGTAAGAGACATGCGGCCATATATATATTCACTATATATCCAGTTAATGATAATCAAACAGTTCAATAGTGACTTCAATAATTAAACAAAATTTGGGGCAGTTGAGTCAGACTTGTAACCAGAAGGTCACCGGTTTGATTTAGGAACCCTCCCTCCTTACTTCCAGTGCTGCCCCCAGCTCCAGGTATGTGTTCATGGTTTGCAGTGTTGTGTGTTCACTACTCCAATGTATGTGCACTAACTAGATGGGTAGAATGCAGAGGACAAATTACAAGTAAGGGTAATGATACTTTGTCAGCAAGTCATTCAAGTCACTTTTCACTTTTTCAAACTTATAAGGAGAAAACAAGCAATACAAGTCAAGAATGATAAAGTGCCTATTTTGTAAGTTTGTTAAATGAATCAATGTAAATGTAAACAATATTATTGACCAGGGCAAACCACTCACTATTCCTAATTTGTTTTTGTAATTTTTAACAGTGACTGTTTACTTTAATAATTTCGTGAAAAAACTTCAAGGACTCTTTTCTTAATTTATGTATTTATTCATATAATTGTTACGGGTCCTCTGTAACAATTCTATTGTTTTTACTTGTCCTGTAATTTGTTTGTGTATTTAATTGAGAATCACTCAAATGTTACATTCCATTTTTGTTCAATATACTATTTTATTCAATTAATATTTATTTTTATATTTGTTTTTTAATTTAATTATTATAATGAGGTAAAATGCCAATTAATTCATCAAATTAATTACAATAAATCATGTCAATATTTGCTAAGCAAAGACCCCAAATAAAAATATTTCAGACGCATTACAATACTGAAGCAGATAAGCTACAGTCAATATATGATACAGATACATTATACATTATTTTCAGCACACTTATGTTCGAAAACATGGAAATGATCCATCACTGGTCTACAGTGAAGCAATCCATTGCACAAGTTGTTAATGGTAAAAATATTCCTTATTACAGAATTTACATATGGTATGGTTTTTAATTATTTGTGGTCCTTTTTATCACATTATTTTTCCAAGTACTCAACGGCACTAATATAAAACATTAAATTGGCATAACTTATTTACATTGCTATTTAATATAAGAGTTGGTTCAGTAACATTGGTTCAGTAACAGTTCATTTCTGTTGCTGTATTGGAACAGAATTTGTAGCATCCTGACAGTCCTAGTCTGAATGTGTCATTATAATCAATGCTGGCAGTGTTGTATCTCACAGGGTAATGTTTTGTAAATTTGTATTTCCAAAACCTAAAAAACTATCCAAACCTGTTTTGTCCTAATGTGATATCATATTCTCCTCTTTTCACCAAGTTACTGATTAAAACATAATAATTAGCATGTACTAATTGCCTCTATTTGTGACAGGCTTGCTTGCATTGGCATCCATCCTTGACTAAAAATAGCACATTCTCTCCCGTCCTCTGCACAGGTTTATCCCTGAGATGTCTCACAATGCAACGGACAGCCATGCGTCGACTTTGGGAGCAGACTTTGGGAGCAGTCACAGAGACCCTATGACCCACCCTGTCAAACCCCTGACCAGAGCAACTTCTGTCACTGCAGAGCAGGCGCTCATGAGAAAAACCAAAGCCTTTCACATGAGCCTGCAGTTATGTCCTCAGTGCTTGAAAGCTGTATAGTAATGTTCTAACTTTTTATAATATTTATATGTAGGTTATTAAACAGTAGCGTGTTTGTTAGCATATTGCAGTTGATTTTGTATAAATAGTAGAGAACCTATAAACGTCACTGGTATCTGTATTGATGACTGAGATTTAGGTATTGTGACAATCCTGGTTTGCAGTGCCTGCACACTATAAGCCAAAGTTACAATATAGTACAAGCCAAAAGTTTGCCAAGAGACTAACAGAAGCTGTAAAAAAGTGGAACATTTTTTTGACATCACAAGCAGCATGGATAGGCAAATGGAGATACTTGGTATCATTCGAGTATCAATCACTGCAGTTTTACATAACGCAAACACCAACGACAGTTTTTGACAGAAGTCAATCAATTCTCTATACTGCTGATCCTACTGTTTGCAAGGTCACAGAGCAACCTTTCGATTGGTAAAAATATATATTGTCACTGAAGTCCTAAAACACAGAGAAACACATACATTATCATTTATGCATTTGGCAGATGTTTTTATCCAAAGCATTCAATGTGTACATTTCATCAGTATATGTGTTCCCTGGGAATGGGAGCATTGCGTTAGCAGCACAAAGGTCACAGGTCTAACAACTGAGCTACAGAAACATCATACATACCAAATGTGTGCACTAGATAACAATGACAAATGTCAGCCTTCAGGAAGCATTGGAATGCAACACTGTAATTATCACTTATAGGAGAGATGTATAAAGAAACACTACAACCTCAAGATCCTTTAACTGAAGGCATTTTTGATGTGATAATATATGCATATACACACAGAGGATGTGACTTCTAACACTACACTCTCAGCACGCCCCTTCCAACAGGCTTTTAAGTAGAGTACATAAGCACACACTTCAATTCCATACATAGCGGCTAATAAAAATACACTTTATGTAACTCTAGCTAGAGTACACCTATACTGATCTCTCATAGTTCATGAATTAATGCATCATATTCACAACACACGCATTGTTCTTTTGAAAGTCACTTCAGCACCCCGGTGGCACATTCAAACCGAGACACAAAGATCACAGGAGTGTGGACACTGAGTGTTCACATCTGTGAAAGGGGCCGCCCATCATGCTAGCAAGCAACAAAAAGCCACTGCAGCGAAATGGGGAAGCATTTAAATAAATAAAATAAAGATCATTTGTTGCCGCAGGCTTGGTTGCACAGTTAAGATTAATGGTATTCCCAAATATTGCTCAGAGAGACAACACAAGTCACATAAAAGGAAATGCCAGGAGAGACCCTAAGGCGAGACCTCTGTGGGTGATGTGGACAACTCCGGATGAAAGACCAGCTGTCTATCAGAGGAAGGTTGTGTGTGTATTAGTGGTGGCAGAACAAGATGGCTGTCAGAAGAAAAGAGTTTAAATGTTTCTCTTTTAGTGGGGATTGGTGTGTGTTTCAGGGTACTTTGCTCACCTGAGTAGGCCCAGTAAGACTCTTCAGCCGCTCTGCGGTGCCTGTCACCGATTGGATGGTCATGATACCCTGCCTTTACCCCCTCAGTCAATGCTAAAACAGAAAAGAAATAGGGTTTAGATAATAGATCATATGGAGTTGTGGCGTGTTAGCACACATGATCCTGCCCATCATTTTCCATCCTATCTCTAACGCTCTCAAAATAAAGTAACAAAAATTGGTGGGACTGATTACTACAGACAGATACAGACAGACAGATACCTCTATATCAAATGTATGGTATGGTAATTACATCAACCCCACTTCCTTCCTAATGTTCTTACTGGCCAACCACAAAATAGGTCTGTCATAAATACACAAACACAAACAGATGGGTCAAACTACTGCTCACAACCTCAGGCAAACACTGAAATTATAAGACATGTCCTCACATACACACACAGTAATGCAACGGCCTGCCATCTCTGGCTGAACCAAGTCATTAAATGTTGTATAAACCATCTGGCTCAAAAAACTACTCCATTAGAGAGAAAAACATACCCCACACAGCAGTATTTACATCTTGTCTGCTCTGGGATCAGTTTCCCCCTCCCTCATTAAACATGTATAAGGGGCTAAATAAATAAACTAGCCGTGATTGGCCAGTGAGCGGAAGGCTAAAGCGCTAAGTGCTAAGGCAAAGAGGCTGCGGACAGGGCGCTGACAGCCAGAGATGGTGCGCTGTTTTACTGCTCTGACAGAGACACTGAGACCAGCTGCGTCCTACCACTAGGCCTGTAGTGGGTCTGGGATGCACTAGTAGGTGATGGGTTGGCACAAGATTGGCCTTGCAGCTGCCATCCATATCTAAACATGCAAAAGAAGTGTGGTAGGACTTGGGGAGGGTTTAGATCTAGATTGACCCAAAAAAAGGACAGAAGGCAAGCACAGTTAAGACCAAAACAACGCTAAGACATTAACAAGAAACAGGCCACATTTTTCCCCAAGACTGCCAATGTGCTGACCACACTACAGTAACAAGGACACACCGCTTTAAATCCATCACTCAAAACATAATGCAATTTACAAGTCCTCTTTCTCTCTCCAAGCATGCTGGGTAAGTACATTCTGATATGAACAATGGGTGACTTTTTGTTTCAATGACAAACTGCCTTCTGCTTCTTGCTGCTCTAATTCTTGAGGATAGCAGCTTGCGCATGGTGGTGAATGCCAATAAGAGGGTATGCTATGGCTTCTCTATGAATTACATTATTGATTGCCGATACACTTTAAACAGAAAATGTAATTATGCAATGCGGCATACCGGGCTTAGTCACTGTCCTCCTAATGTGTCACTCATGCGCTCTTTCTCTTTCATTCAATCACTCTCTCCCTTCCTCTCTGCCCATCCATCATTGAAGCTCCCCATCTCTCTCTGATACTCCTAACACTTACACTAACTCCCCCATTCAGGCTGCTCCTTCAGCCACTCTTAAGAGTCTGTACTTCAGCAGCTGAGTCAAACGCTACAACAGCTCCAGGTTTCTTCAGCAGCAATGAATGATCAACAAAAACAAAATCCTTAGGCAATGGTGACAGCACCCTGGCCAAAAGTGGTTTAACAGTCATGAAACAACACAGTGTTCCAACCTGGCAGAGTTGCTTCGGGGTTGTTGGGGCACTGTGACACACAAGAGTCTGTGTGAAAAACTGATCAGCTACAGAAATGTTTTGAGAGTGTAAAGTGTGGTAGGAGGGGCTTGGATGGCCAATTTTGCGATTGCACTATTTAAAACATGCTTTAAACATTGTTTAATTTCTTTATGAACCACATGTTTCTGTAAGTGCTTCTTTTTAGATGTAGACATTTAAGAACATTTTTCAGCAACCTTTCCCCAGAGTATGTCTTAGAAACATAAAGAGATGAAGGCAAACAAGAAATGGAACACAGCCAACGAGGTGCACCCATTGATGCGTGCGACAGAGCTGGTCACACACACATTTTGATTGCTTCAGATCTGTGGTATATGGGGCAGGCTAAAAACAAAAATGACCTTGACACCCTCTGCCCCGGTGTTAGGTACCAAGATGGAGACAACTCTTTCTCCTACCCTCCTTTAGAAAAGGAGATATTGAGTATCTAGAAAGTCCATCTTCCACTGGAACAACTCACAGCCAGATTACCAAACACACACATCACACCAAGCACAGATGTGAACACACACCCCACAGAGACGCACACGCAACCTACTGTCCTCCAGACCCTGTCAAAATCAATCTGCATCAATGCAGTCCAATATGCACAGAGCTTTTGTACACACACACAGTGCACACAAGGCTTGGCCAACATCAAACACACCAAAAGAATGTCATATTGTTCAAAAATAAGCAACATTGGCTTAAAGCACAATCCTTCAAAATCTTGAATCAACTGCGAACCAATGCCAGTGTGCACTTGCCTTATGTGATCAAATCTTCGGCACCAGGAGTTCCATCTAGTCCAGCTTTTCTAAATGAATTCTGACATAATTGATTTACATCCCTCTTTTAAAGCTGCAGATCTTTATGAGGAAAATATTGAGAGTTGATGTTTCTGTCAGGCTGTCTCCGTAGAAACAAGCTCCAGTTTCAGACGAAGATTTCCGAACTCTCAACAAAACAAGCCTCTGAGGAGCCATGCGATGCATCAAATGTTACTTAGAGATTGCTTTAGCAAGAGAAGGACCAATCATCATATGTCAAAACCCAAAGTGGATTTTAAACTAAACGGTTTCAATGTTAACATTTGCACAAACCAGAATGTTGCATGGCTGACTTTGCACTGATCAACATTAAAATCTGGGACCTTCAGGGTAAACAATATATTACTGTGTTAAACAGACCAGCAAAGTATGTTTCCAGTATTGGAATGGAAGCATGAAACATCTACATGCTGGCATCCTGACAAGCAAGACTTCATTAGTCAACCAGGTTCATCAGAAAAGCCAACACATGGTCAGCACTAACCAGCCTAAGCCAGAAACTCAAGCTGTGGACTTTTAAGCTGATTTTGAAAATCAATAAAAAAAACATTATATGTCATACATCGCCAGATAGAAGTGAATTAAAGAATGTCACAATGCAATATAAAATAAAGCAAAGATATATAAAGAACAATTGCAAAGAAAAAAAAAGAAAAAAAATTTATATTGCAAAGAACAATATAAATTTAGCTAACAACAACACGACAGTAGACACATTTTTGGAGTGAACAAATAATGATAATTTCTTTAGAATAACTGTTACAATAGCAGCCTCCTCCGCACCGCCAGAGGGAGCCATCATCTGAGTATTAGCCTCCTCTTAAACTACATTTCCAATAAGCCCTTGCCAAAGACTGATTACCAAAGACTGAGGGTAGGAACCTGAGTGATTACATTGAGCTGTCTATTCAAATTGACAACTTGATCCATTCCCGTCTAACCGGCCAGTTACTACCTCTCCAAAAGCTTGAACTCTTGGACTCCATTGAACCCATGCAAATCAACTATACTTGCCTCTATCCAGAGGAGCATAATCGCAGAGTACAACTCCATCTATGCCTGTACTGTGGTCAATCTGGTCATATGAGGTCTGCCTGTCCGATTCAGATCTGCCCTGGCTACGCTCTCATGAACCTGTCATCTGGAAGGAGGGACAGATCGTCCAATGGGAAACTGCTTGTCAGGATCATTGCCTGGCTCCTGCCAATCACTCAAACAGACACCAGTGCCCTCTTAAGGACCCACAAGGTTCTAAGCCTGATCTGCCCAGTGAGTATGCATACTCTGTGCCTTGGAAGCAGCCACATAAGAAGAGGCAACCTTCTGCATCTCAGGTTTTTCCTAGTGCTCTGATCTCAGGTCCTGAGGTCCCTCGCAGCAATCCTCCCAGCCGAGTTCCTACCTATGCTACGGGTCAGTGTAAAACGCCATTTATTTTATTGTCCTCAGGTTATGACTGAATCCAAAAACTTGATGGAATTACCAAAATGGAATGACTGCTGAAATGTTAAACTCTGGCTGACTTTCACATTTTCTTAGTGTTCTAAAAATAAAATAATAATACAGCTTAACTTTACTTCACTGGGATTTTGTTTTAAGTAAAGAATCTGAATTTATTGGCAAGGTAAGCTTTTACTCACAAGAAGCTCAACTTGGTGAGTTACTCCCAAGATAAACACATGGTTCGAGATATAGGCAATAGGAGAAAAATCATCTGCAGAGCCTAAAATGCTGTGGTGGTACAAAGGTACAGAGATAGGATTCAAAAAGTAAAACTAGTTATTTATTAAATGCATGTACCATGATTCTTATGTTAACATGGTTCTCCAAGGCACTTTTCAAGAATACCCAGTACAATCATGGTATATTACATAAAGTGATGGTATCAAATGATAATACCAAATGGTACTGTAAAAGGTACAATACTATGACAATGGTACCATGGTACTTTTTTGCTAGTAGATATTTCATCAAGTATAGACTTAGTGTATGGTGTTTGAAATGAAATAAGTTGAATATAATTTTGTAAATATAGAACTGTATAGGATGTAGATATTAGATACTGCAGGTGGTAATGACTGATTTCATTCTGCTTGAGGGTAAATTCTGCACATGTTGCCTTTAACAGTTCTGAATGTCAAGGTTGCACCTGCCTAATTGGAATGCACATAAGATATGTACATTCATGCACTTAACCTTGATTTTGCTTTTGTCTTTTTGAACAGGAAGGGTCAGTGTTTGTATGTGTGTCCTAATGGACTTATTAATATTCTCCTCAGCTCTCTCTCCTTGAAGGGCGTTCACCCTGTGGGCACATCTATACCACCGTACCATGCGAAAATGCACATGCTTTCACACACACACAGAGCAACATCTGCCTTTCCCAGCACATTTTGCTGGGAAAAAACCTGAGAGGGCAGCAAATACCAACAGTATGACTCATTCAGCTATACTGGAGGACAGAAAGCAACAGACTGAGGGGGAAGTTGTATATGAAGTATATATGAAAATACAGCTGTAAAATACAGCTGCAAATAAACAACAACCTTGAATACAACTTTGAACTTCAACTTGAACACAATATACCATGCTGTACAATGTTAGTCAATCAGAATGAAACTGTTCGATAATGTAACAGGTGGCCACACTGTGGTACTTTGTTGTAAAACTTTATATTGAATGATTAAATATTTATGTACCATGGTATTTACGTGGTACTTTAAACAATACCATATTTTTACTATATGTCAGTGTTTATTTATAAATAAAATGCAGTACCATGGTACTTTTGTTTTCACAATACCTTAAATATCAGAACTAGTCAATAATTAAGTCACAAAGTCCACATACAAACATCTCTAGGGTAATGCTGAGGTACAGTATAGATTAAAATTCCTAATAATAATCCTACTCAAATTACTTCAGACAAGTATTAGGCTAAATTTGGATGCAAATTAAAGTATGGAAAATTGATAATGTACAACCTCTGGCACTAAGATATCAAACTCCTATTAGCAAAATTAATTTAAAAGCAGACAATGTACATTTTGTGTAGGATTAGCATAATATCTGAGACAGCATTAGCTTTCCATAATGTAATTTACTTAAAGCAGTAAAGTAAGCACACACTGCTGGAGTAATCAGTCAGAGATCTTCAGTACAGTACCAGCTGACTGCTCTGATCTCTAGTAGCCCTTTGTCCTCTAAAACAATGCCTCCCTCAAACCGGCTGTGTTATCACTCATTCGATATACGAATAATTACAACAGACTGGTACCACACAGCCTGCCCACAAACAAACATAGCACACTGCAGTTTCAGTAAGTGAACTACTAAACGTTCTGAAAACAATTCGCTAAAAAATTAAAAACGTCAACATCTCAACCATGAGCTGGTGACAATTTAACACTCAGAAGTTATTTAAATATATAAAACTGATAAATTAATTGACACATGATATTCAAAAATAACATCTGTTCAGACAGCCTAGACAAAAGTTTAAAGCAGTATTTCAGTGCTACAAAAATAGAAACAGTCTCATTCAACAGTCTTTTCAGTGTAGACAGCTTCATTGATATAATGAGGTTGATTTTGTTTTGTCACATCAGCCTAGCCAGACTGCCTGCTGTTGTTCTAAAAACTTTATGTGGTGAGGACAGGGCCATCACTAAAATCCAAGCACCCAGGACAACACTTTTATGGTTGAGGCGGCCCTCCCTTGATAGCCTTCCTCTTCTACACAGCACAGGACAGAGTTCCAAGTTGAACCAGCAGATTAAAAGGACCCAGAATTGCTTATTCTGGGGAGGAATAGGGACAGATTGAACACTGGTTCTGGCACTAGCACCATACCCCTAACAGGGATGTATAGATGTGCTTCTTTGTTGTGTCAGACATTTTAAAGAAACAAGAACAAAGTGAAATAAAAAAGCCATTTTTTTTTTCTAACAGAAAGTCTTGAGGGTCAAAGCATGAGTGGAAATATCTTTAACAGATACCACTTAGAAGGACCAACAGCCGAAAGTGGACAATTGCTTTAGCCCGCCGCGAATCAGCTCCCACAGCTGTGAGTGGACAAGCATATCACACACACTTACATACGCAGGATTTCAATGTTCCATCCTCCCTGTTATTAAAGACATGCCACACTGTGATTCTAACAGGACAAAAGTGTTAAGGTTAAGGTTTCAGCCAGACATCAGTGCTTGTTATGTTGGCAGCTGGGTCCTGTGGCTAAGCAGCTATCCTAATGGCTTCAAGGACAAGACACAAGGTCTCTTGTTTATGGAGCATTGAATCTGAGAGAGAGAAGCAGGGAGGGAGATCGAGGGAAATGGACTGTTATTAAATCGGAAAGGCGCCTAAGCAGCTGACAAGCAGGGTGTGACTATGTGAGTGTGTGTGTGTCAAAAAGGGAATAAGAGAATGGGAAAAAGAGCGAGATGGAGTGCGAGAGAAAGAAAAATGGTGCTGGCAGCATCAGGCGACACTGTTAGACATAATAACATAATTTGAAGTAATGATGGTTGCCCTTTAAGTTAGTCCACAGGGAAAAAGAGAGAGAGAGATATGAACTGGTCTCTAAGGCAGCATCCAGCTACACTGATGGCAAAAGCCATTTGTAATGAAAGCGAACAGAGTACTGTCACTCTCTGACCAATTACACAGGAAACATCCCCTTCACAAGTATGCAAATAAAGATGTGACTGCCTGACCAATCCACTGCAAGTGTATAGTCCTTTATGTGCTTAATGTATACCCTTGCGTTAATGTGGCAGTAATAAGGTTGTTTATTATACCTGGAGAGAGCTATCCATACCTCTCGAGAGCAGTTGCATGGCTGGTTCATGGCCTGCTGGAAGTCTGCTACCTGCTGGTTGCCATCGTTACTCCTGAGCACTCAGTTCAGCATTTTTGAGGCAATCACTTTAGTAGTAAATGTCTTCTGTCTGCCGGAAAATGACACTGACAGTTGAACCAACATGACCAACATCTAACTTTCGCTCAAGCATAACACACGTTGAGAAAGACAAAACTGACTGTAGAAGAGTCCATGCTAATAACTTGCTTTGACTCTGAAATTACTTTCCTTTTTAGCTGACATGAAAAATCCCTTTTATCATATTTTTCATCCCCTCCCCTCAAAACACCCACCATAAAGACCATTTATGGTCCACCAACTCCCAATGGACAAAATCAAATCCCACCAAACATTGTTCCTCAATATCCTAATTTCACACAGAAATATGTCTGATTAAGGCAGAAAAATGGCTTGCGTGTGTCTTGTTTGCTAAAGACAGAAAAATGTATATGATGCACAGAACCTATTTAATTGATAAATGGGGGTCAAAAAAGTGTGTTCAAGTCACATACAATACACAAGCAGAAAGTGAGGTGCTTTATCATTTATGCACCTGTTTGTGATTAGCAGACCTTCACACTCATAGCAGGGTGTTAAGAATGCTAAAGACGCCGGCGGAGAAACAGCGAGAGACTCGATTAGACAGCAGTCGGTCACAGTAAGGACAGAGAGTGAGAGAGCTGCTTCCTGTGGCTGGAAGGAGACCTCCTCCAGCCACAGCCGCTCCAGTGGATGTGTGTTTGTGTGTGAGGAGCATGGAAAAGGGGGCGCCTTGGGGCAGGACGTTCGGGCATGGAGCTCGGGCCCACAGGAAATGGAGGGAAAAAAGCAAAGACCTCGAAATAGCATTTAGTTTCCTCTCAATTCTATTTGCATACAAAAGCTAGAACCGGCCATGAAGTTGTCCCTTGAGGCTCCTACCGAATGCCAGGAATGCTTTTGGTACCTCTCTCTCTCTCTCTCTCTGTTTGCCCAGAAGTCCTTGCAGTCTATCAGGCACTGCATTATGCTTTCTGCTGGCTTCATTAGTCCTGCATGCTGCACTGGAGAATTTCATTACAGACACACACAGCCAAAGTTCAGTACAAAACAACAATCCCTTGGCTACACGAGGTTCCTTTGTGATCCGATTAGCCGGAGAAAAAGTGAGAGATAGAATGTGCTAGTATTTGAGTTAGTAGGGGAAAAAACAGAATAGCTCCGCACCCAAACAGAACTGTATTGTAATTTAAAACCAAACCTTGCACATTGTGAACAACACCTTCACAGAAGGGCTGGATCCCAACCAGGACGCCATGTGTTCTGTGAAACCGCAAACGTTCTTTGCACTCCGCAATATGCTCCACAGATCTCACATATGAATAAATCATGCCTGTACACATCGCATTTTCTGCGTCGAACATTCATTCATGTCATTTGTCTCATTGGGGATCAATCCATCTCATTCCATGTCTCATTTACATTTTTTTACACAATTAGTCATCACCAGTGTGTTTGGTTTGACAGCAATGAGTTTAAAACTGACAAAGATGTGTCTTCCCTGTCTGGGAAAGTGTGACACATCAGGCAATCAGTGCAATCATTCTAGGAGTGTGAATGTTTCATACTTAGGTTTTAAGTAGAAATCGGCAAAAAAACATCGAAAAACAGTTTGCAGTTGCCGTGTTGTGCAAAGGTGACTGCACATAATTTGTAACCTCGTCCAGTAAGGGAAAAGGCAATGTGTTTAGCCTCAGTTGGGTTGACACTACACACCGCCACCACCCAGCTAATGATTTTGAATCGATACAGAGACCCATGGTGCACCTTCATGCAAAAGTTGTAACCTGGCGGGTCACAGCCAATCCATCACTGCTCAAACACCAATACGGCCTCAAACTGAAAATGCCAGCGCAGGGCTAATCGTAGAGTTGAATGTGAATGAAGTGCATAACTGATACAGAGGACACTATTTAAAGGTGAAAGGTATCATTTATTGGTACAATTTTTTCTTCTTTGACAAATAGCAAAAATATAAACATTGGGTCTGTTTTCTTAAAACATCTCCCTGTCTGTTTGAGTGGTCTAGCATCTTCTAGTTTAACCAATGGTGTGGGTTTGGGCCAGAACTAGCCATTTGTCCAACCAATGGCAGACCTAGAGAGTGTTAGGAAAGCATGTTTGAAAAAAGTCAATTTCGCAATTCTATTTTATTACATTAATGAAATTTAAAACTTTAAAAAAATCCTAATCCTAATCATTCTTGGTGTGAACAAGCCATAAGTACAGAGGTAGGGGTATAAGAGGTAAAGGTATTAATATATCTATAGGTGTAACAAACACACTCAAAATAAAATAGAAATATTGCATTAACCCTCCCTTTTATTTAATAACTGACAAAAACACAAAAAATTGATTATTTTCCAGTTATGTTGTCTATAGTCAGAGTAATCACAAATTTACCAATATCTTTATCAGTAACCATATTATAACCATAATATCTGTAATGAAATTATGTAATAAAATGCTTATCAATCTAGTTTTATTATAGCTCTGTTTCTCTGTTTAATTTTTATCCATCACACCGGTCTACAGCTCTTTAATGCAGATGCGATAACTGTCAACTTTTAAAGTACACAAGCGTGCGGATGACCGATGCTAACACACATGGACTAAAAATTCCACTGTGACTGCACTGTGCTAGAGGGCCCATCCAAATAAAGCTGTATTAGTTTTTGATTTCTGATTTCATCTCTTACGGTTAGAAAGCAAACTAATAAGAAAGAAGCAAATACTGTCATGTGGGTTAAGCTGTCATAACCGTTGCATCGATGTTTATTAGCTTGTTTTTTAATGGAGTCCTTCTAAGTTTTAAATTTCTTAGACTTAGACAAGCACAACCATACACAGGAAATTCAGAGCAATTTGTAAGTGCCGCCAAATTTGGGATCGCTAGGCAAATGAAATCTTTGCGCTTGTAGTGTGACAGCAGGGGCAACACTGTGAAAGGGACGACTAGTCAATCGAGATTTCCACAGTGTTATCGCACTACTGTTGGATCCACCAAAGCACTGGACATGAAATTTATAAACACGCAAACACACACACACAAACACAGCTCAGCCCTGGCCCAATACAAACAACAGGCTCTTGCCCCCCACCAGTGGTTAATGACAGACCCATTGCTTCATGGCAGGAAAACCATCTGGTGGCTACAAAGCTTTTATACCAAACAAAACACCAACCAGAACGAATTGTGTGATCGACCATGTTGTCGCATGTAGGCACACACAGGTCTCTGGGACTACATGAATATGTGCAAATTGACACTCCACATTCAGGTAAAAAAATTGACTTTACTGAGTAAATAAATAAATAGTTACTCGCCACTGGTAACTTCATAAGAAAGGGCAACATAGTACATGGTTAAAATGAATTAGTATGGATGATAATCGGCACCTATCTAGAACAGGCCAATAAAATCAAAGATCAAACACCTACAAATTATACACTTAAAAAAACATCTGACATGAATCATATCAATTTTTATTTCACTACCATAAATAAAAATATGACACACAAAATCATGATTTGTCGTCACCAGTAATAGAGACTGACTCCTTTTTATATAAATATAGTGTTGTTTTTATTTTGTCCTGCATATAATGTGTCAGTGAATCTCATATAATGACAAAAAGACATGGCCAGATTGTTTGTCGTTAAAAAGCAAGAAAAAACAACTAAATTTTATTGTCGGAGAGACAAAAACATTAAACACAAAACAATAAACAATGTAAAACAGTTTTATGGCCAATCAGAAATATATATGGTCAGTATTTTATTTTATTTACTCATCATCGACAGGTGCAGCAAAAAGTACATTTTGGACCCAAAACGCACATGCAGACTAATACTATATGATAAAAAAAGAGGCACACAGGGCCTGCGGATTGCAGCCTCAGCAGATTATGCGCCTACATATATCTCACACACACACTTTTATATCTAAGGGACATTCCATTGACTTCTATTGTTTTTATAAACAGCTATTTTTATAGCATTTTTACAAATGAGGATGCCCCCAAAACAAATTTGACATTTAGGTACAAATTTGTCCCCAGTATATGGTTAAATGTCCCCCTCCACACACACAAATAGAATCATGCTTTTGTAGCTCTGCGGCTTTCCTTTATAATCACTCAAAGTGGCGCTCTAAATATAACATTCAACACTTTTACTATGTGCCAAAGTTCTGGATGTAATGGACTGTAATGCTGTACAAAAGAAAGGAGTGGAGCCTGGAAATAGGTGGATTCTGGAAAGGGGGCTGGAACATATTTTAGGACATCCTACTGGGGGCACTTGTGTCCTACTGGTTAGTGAGTCAGGTTAGTGAGTACCAGTGCCAGCAGGTAGCAACTGAAGTGCCCTTGAGCATGGCACCTAACCCCTGATTGCTCCCCAGGCGCCACAGTGCCGCCCATTGCTCAGGGTGTGTGTGTGTTCATGACTTACAGTGTGTTCACTCCTCACTAGTGATGGGTTAAATACAGAGGTCGCATTTTGTTTATGGGTTACCATACCTGACATACCATACCTCATCTAAAATCTAATATAACAAAACCAAGACCAAAAGATACAAACTATGTGTTTGAAGATTAAATATCTGTATGAAACAGTTTTTAGCTCCATCAACCCTGCAGAATGACTGACCTCTCTTTACCAAATGTATATGTGTGTATAGGAAATGTATAAAGCCAACAAAAGTTACTGTAAAATGTATAAAGCCAACAAAAAACGACATTCAACTTACGTATTCTGAACAATAAAATAAAAAAATGGCTGGGACTTTAAAACATAACCATATATATCAGAAATTGGCTGAATCATGACAAGATGTCATTATCAGAACAGAGCAGGAATACTACTAATGTGGCTCAGTCTTTCAAAGGTAGAACAAAGTTTTTACATTTTGATAAAATATTACAAACTGCCATTCTGTCCTGGAATATCATGCACTGATGAATCATGCAAATTCTGGAACATGCATTAAAAATAAAAAGGATGAACTTTGATATTATGTTGAGTTTAAATTTAAACAGGACTGAAATCACATCCAGATGATTTGTTCTGTTCCTTGTTCCCCAAAGAGAAAATAAAGCTTTTACCCAACTAAATCAGTTTCACAAAGTTTGAGCTTTACTCTATTGGCCACCCTGTGGATCGTGATTGGAGTAAAAATGGGGCTATGTAGTACCTGCAGTATTTTGTTTGGCATGTAATATTCATTTTGGTTAAAAAAATGGTAAGAAGGAGTATTCCCCTATAATCCCACCAATTATTCCCCAATTTCATTCAAATCTTTACAAAAACACTGTATAGCACATATTAGTGTAGCTTAGAATGATGCTAGGTGCTGCACCTCGGCTCAACAGCTGTTCCACACAAGCAAACCCTCTCACCCTCAGTTAAACATTTGTAAGTAAAATACCTGGTGTTAGTGACTCAAAGCAATTTCCGATAAGACAGCGGTTTGCTGAAGTGAATCCAACTAATAAATGAGAAGAACTAGTGAAACGTATTTTCAGCAGATAAAACATACCTATGAAATGTATTTCTCATTGAACTACCAAAATCTCATTATACACCTATGAAATAGGGGGTGGAGGCAGCAAAGCATCGCTGGTAAATCTCACAATCCGGCATCCTATTAAAAATACACTTAAACCACTTTGGATGGCTATAGAAGGAAGCAATGAAAGCAATCCTGTTCTTAACTCCCTCGCTTTTGGCTAATGAGTTAGTTTTCTTATGTGATACTTCATATTTTCCGCTGCATATGGAAGAGTGTATAACAAATCTGGCATTTAAATGACACATTTGAAGTGACTTTAAAATCCATGTATAGAATTAACAATTCGAGGTCACAAACAGAGTTTAATGCATGTGTGTGTGGGGGAGCCAGTCTGCTTCTCTCATGTGTGTTAGTCAGTAAAATTCAGTCCAAAATCACAAGACAACAGCAGAGGCTTAGCAGAGCTCACTGCAACACGCAAAAACACGTCCCTCCACGAGACATTCAAGACAGGAAGAGATGTATTAAAGAGACCCAAAGAGAACTGGGTGGAGGGGTGACAGGATGACATCAGTGTATGTGTGTGTGTGTGTGTGAGAGAGACAGAGAGAGAGAGAACAGCTTGGGGGGAGGGTGAAATGGATGATTTGTGATGAGTGAAAAGGAAGGACACAAGACACAACTGCTCATTCATCTGCTAGTTATATTTTTAACAGAAATAACACCCACAGACACCCTGTGCTCCATATTATCCAGAGATGAAAGAAACAATGTGCGTGTGTGCAGTACAATGAAAAACAGACACACATACACAAAAGCATACAGTGATAGTGGACACTTAAAAGTGGACACTTTTGGTAAGTACAACATAAAAAAAAAATGAATCAAAACATTAGTTAATGCAATAACTTAAATAACAATTACATATATTTATGAATATTGTGCAATTTTATTTTTTAACATAGACCTCTAAACTTATTCTGTTGGTTTAACATTTAATAGCTAAGCTAAGTTTCTGAGTGTATTCATTTATGCTCATTCTTTCTCTTTAGGTGCCTCAGCAACACCCTAAAAATCTTCTGATTTATGCCCTGGTATTCCATTTTAGCTCCACTAAATGACAGGGAGTGGTACAGACATCTCCTTTCAATTCAAATAAACTGACAAATAGCCATATTTTATTTGGGCTATCCATACATCCTTGAGAAAGCTATTAGACAGCAGCCAAGAAGGGTGGGTGAATTTAATGCCCCCTAATAAAGGTAGGGGTGTCATATTGTTACACTCTCACCAATGACTAAACAAAGCAATATTAAAGTATACCCTGTCCCATGTAAAATGGCCTAATGGAGCGTTCCAATAAACCAGTGCTCAGTCTTTATAGTGCAGGCCAGCTTTGTTTATGGACAGCAGAGTTATTACTTTATAATGGGCTTGGTGCAATCTGAAAGTTAAATTTAAGATGGAATCGATTGCAAGAAGTTGAATTGGCATTGTGTAAATGATATACTTTACCTTGGCGCTTTCATTCGACAGCTTTAGACCAGCAAAAACATATTCAAAGAATCAATAGTGAGCTAGTCATCACAGATTAAGCTCAGTATAGTTTAATTTCTCCCTGAGGAACCAAAAAAGGCAGCTTACATGTTTCAGTGACCAAGGCTCAAACTCATAAACAAAATATGGATTGCAGTGCACGGCTCTGTAGGCTGATATGAAACAAATATCTGTTGGAAGGCAAACACCAATCATGTGGAATAATACAAGACAAGGTGGTTCATTAACGTCATCTTGAGTGAATTGTTTTCCGATTCAGATTAATAATAATAATGATAGAAACATCTGAGGGAAACCATCAACCTGCCATCATTTGCTTGCCGTCATTATTTAATAATTGCTTTGAGCCAACAAACTCAATCATAGGGTCGCCACAATTCAAGAGTGTTATGAGTAGTAGCTAAAGGTTTCTGAGTGTTTCTGGGTGCTTGTAGGATGATTGCTTACTGGCCCAAGTGAAAGGAGAGCACCCACAATTCTCTATGATATTGTATTCCCCAGATAGGGCTCCTTCTTTTAATGTAAGTCTAGTTTTCCACGTGACTTATCGCACGCCAGAGAAAAATCATATGACAGATTGCTTAGGAAAGTAATACCACATCTCTCTGCAATCTGCGCAATTTCATCATTCATTTCCTTAGAACAAACTGCACAGGGCTAGTTATAAGCTAAAATACTTAAGTAAGAGTCAGGGGTTTGTTGTCTCTAGCAACACCAAGCATTAGCAATATTAATAGTGATGCCTGCCTTTCCAAGCACTACTAATAATAATTGGGGAGACATAAAGGGAATCAAACCTGGACATGACAGACTTGACTGAAACCTGTGACCGCATATGAGCACCAGGGCTCAACATATTAAAAGCACATTCACTAGCTACCTCAGCTCCAAGTCTTTGCGGTAATTTGATTGTTTGCCTGTTCCCCCACTGCACTCTCAGCCTAGTTAGCTAGACTCAGTGTAGCTCTAAGGTCATTTGAAGTATTTCCTGCTTCAAGCATTGCTTTCAGGGCGCTCGCTAACTGCACCTAGCAAGTCACATGGGACACCCAATTTATGGCAGCACGCGGCGAACGCACATCACCATGATCTGACTGCTTCTGGTACAAAACAGCTCACAAACAGCACAGCATTGGCCCCAGAGTCCCTATTTACCACCAGCCTGCCTCAAACTCACTTCATGTCAATTAGCAGATAGACCAGAGAGATCAGAGTTACATGTGGAGAGGAAAGAGATATATGCAGGTGGAGAAGTGCCGTAGGGGTGCTAAACAGTCACATAGCCTGTACCAGAAATAACAACAAGAGACATCAACAATCAATGAGACATCTGTGGTGGGTCTGAGAGGTGAATAAAAAAGGAGGAGGGAGGGTGAAAGAAAAGGGGGAGGAGAGAGGAACAGATTAGAGCATTTTGCTATAATTAGGTAAAGAAGTTCTGTAGTGCTTTTTTGAGCATTAGATCAGTCTTAATATGTGTTTGTCAGATAAAAGTACTGAAGGTAAACGAGTTTGAGAGCAGTGTCAAGCAAATTATCTGTCTGTATCTGTCCGTATTAAAGTAAAATACGGTGCAAAACAACAACATCACAGCCAGTCAGAACAAATTTAATGTTTAATATACAGTCATCTGGAACAAAAATTAAAACCAGGAAATTTAATTGTGGGCAGAGTTGCCCTGTACGATGCCACAAAGTAAAAAACAAGCAAGATTGATTGTTGCAGCTGGTTAGAACAAACATTCAGATTAGCAAGGAAAAGACAAGATTTATGTATGCTGTGGTGTTCACACTGACTCTGTGTGCAAAAGTGCAGAGATGCAATAAGGAAACAACTAATAATGTAAAAGTGAACCTTCCTATTTTTTACCTTTTATCTTGGTCGCTTTGTTTATCTAGAGCACCCTCTCTAACTCAGCATCTTCCACCACCTAATCCATTCTGATCCCACAATCCTCCATGTCCATAGGCACCTTCTAGCATCTGATTCTTGATCTCCTCCAATCAGTGTTTTCTATCCCCTGCATCCACATACCTCCAACCCAGCCTGATCTCCAGAGGAGCCCTAGGCTCCCGAACTACTCGAGCTGTATACACACATGGTGAGGTGTCGTCAGAAAGCAGACCTGCAGGCGGTCGTGTTGAGCACCACTGCTGCCAATGACTAACAAGTAAAGCAGATCATAAACAGCACAGGGACTTATTACTGCAAACAGATTGGAGCAACACTGGTCTGTCAGCAAAGCACTCTGGGTATTTCTTTTTTGAATTTTCTTTCAGTCCGAAACATATACATTCCATCTAAATATACTTATAGTTATCCAGAAACACTACCAAACCTAGACAAGCTTCTAAATAGTCTGGCTTAGCGACACCAAACAAAATTCAAACTCTGTCCTACTTTGTTTTGAAACAAGACACAAAGTTGGAAGCATTTTGTAGTATAGGTCTGTTTAGCTCTGCTTGTGGAAGGCTTAGCTCCATCCCCAAACAAACATACCTGCATAAAATGACCATGGCTAGCTTGGTTAGGTGTTAAACTTCAAATGTTGTTCTAACATTTTAGCTATGTTTTCTAAATATTCTAAAAATGTTGAGATACATTCACAAAAATTTAATACACCTGCTGATTTAGGCCTGCAATACATTTTTTAAATGGTGTGTCATGTTCCATTTGTTTTTTTGAGCTAAATAATGTGCAACATGGGAATGGGAATGGCACTTAAAACATGCAATTAATAGTACACACAATTTATGTGAGCTATTATATTAGCTCACTCTATTGATGAAACACTCTGTTCTTGAAAAGCTTAGCATTCAGCAGGAATAAAAACTTAACTCATCTTATTTAGCCTTCATCTCAACAAGCTGGGCATGAAGCCATTATACTTTGGCTTGTTTATTTCAACAGCTGTAATTAAATTTTTGAGATGCTACCTTGAACAGAGATCATTTGGAGTCAGGTTATTGTACCGTCAAAGTTTCATAAGGACACTTAGGTACATTTTTTACCATTTCTGTCGTCTTTAGCGTACCATTTCCAGCTTGAAAGGTCCTCTACCGGGAAACTTAAGTACAGTCTTGAGGTTCCCAGTGTTAAAAGGGTAATTTACATTCAATTCAATTCTGTTTTATTTATATAGCACTTTTTACAATGTAACATTGCTTCAAAGCAGCTTTACATAGAGAAACAAAAAATAATAATAAAAAACACAGAACAAATAACATGTTAAAGGTTTTATTGCAAATAGTATGTGTGAGACATATAAGACTAATTAGATATACTAGGTTTATAGTATGTTTATGAATAATGGGTTGACTGAACTGATAACACCAAGCAAGATATGCGTTCTGGCTTACATAGGGATGGCATATAATATATTACATCTTATGGGACAGGGGTATAAGGGATTTTCAATAGTACCATGAACTACACACAACATGTAAAAGTAGCATACATACATACATAAAATATATACAATATTAGCTGCTTATAATTTACAAATCCCTAGGCTAAGTTAGACGTCAGCAGTCTCCCAGCAAGCAAGGAACCAAAAATCCAATGTATAGATTGAGATAAAAACCTTGGGAGAGGCCAGGTTCGACCAGGAGGGCAAGTTTTCCTCTGGCACGTTAAAGCTGCAATTTGTAACTTGGAGTTTGGAGTTGATCATAATGATTTATAGTTATTTATTGATGAAAAACTGATAGTTCCAGTTATTTTTGATAATATGTCGGGCACTGAGAAATCGTGCCAACAAAAAAACAGTGAGGCATAATGTTACTAATTGCAGCCATAACATCACACTGCTGTGACCACCAACACTTATTTTTAAATTCTGGGTACTAACAGTTGGCCAAAATTTTCAGATCGCATTGAACGCAAAGGACTATAATAGAAGAGGAGCTCACTTAAGTATTGAGGAGCTAAACCATTCAGGGCCTTGTAGGTAATCAGCAAGATTTTAAAGTGTAGGGTTGACAAACTGGGCTTATATGGTCATACATGTTCATTCTCGTGAGAACTCTGTTGTTCGATTATTCTTGCAGGGCAGCAACCAAGTAGGGCATTGCAATAATCAAGTCTTGATGCCATAAATGCATGAATTAATTTTTTTGTGTCTGGCTTTGAGAGCATGTGTCGTAGTTTTGATATATTTTTAAGCTAAAAAAACCTCAGTTTTACAAATAATGAAAATGTGGCTTTCAAAGGACAAATTGTTATCAAAAATGACACCCAGATTCTTGGCTAATGCAGCAGGCTTTATAGAGCATCCATCCAAAGTAAGGCAGTGTTCTATGTTTTTCTGTGCCTTTGTCCAACATTTAAAACTTCTGTTTTATCTGAATTTAATAGTATAAATGTTGCTAGTCATTCAAGTTTTGATATCAACTATGCATTTTGTTAATTTAGTGAATTTATGAGCCTCGTTGGGCCTAAATGAAATGTATAGCTGAGTATCATCATCATAACAACGAAAACTAACTCCATGTCTCTTAATAATTGCTCCCAAAGGTAGCATGTACAGGGTGAAAAGTAGGGCCCCAAGCACTGAGCCCTGCGGTACTCCATATTGGACTTGTGATTGGTATGAGACCTTTTCACTCACAGCAACAAACCAGAATCGATCATATAAATATGATTTAAACCATGCCAGTGCAGTTCTATTTATGCCAACATAGTTTTCAAGCCTATGCTGTGGACAATAGTGTCAAAGGCTGTGCTAAGGTTGAGTAATACTAGAAGAGAGATGCAGCCACGGTCGGCTGACAAAAGAGTATTGCTTATATACTGGTGAATCATGTCATATAAAACATCAGGTAGCTTCTGTGCCTGAGTTTTAGATCCTAAATAAGGAAATGGTCCCACACACAACTACTCTTGGGTTTTACTCTATGAGACTGTTTCCACCTAACGTAAACCAGAGTAGCTGCCTGAGACTTTTCAGCCAATAGAACATAGCCATTTATCACTAAAAGTACTTAATATACACTGTTTTTTACAACAGTTAGATGTGGTCCTTGAATTTGATTGGACGAGAGGTTTTCCAAGAGTGTTGCTACAGGACCAGAACAACCTGAAATGGTTTATAGTTTATAGCATCTCTCTGCCACAGATTACTACAACAAAGTTCAGAGGCATTTTTTGCTTTATTAATTTCTAGGTACAAGCAGCTGTTTGTCACCTGTGAAACCATATCAGTCTTGATAGAGAGCTTTAAATGCGTTGAATATAAAAAAATGTTGTCTTCTAAGCATTTTGACAGAAACATGCCATAATCTAATTCAGATCATTGTAATCCACAGTCCGAAAAAAAAATTCAATTTTGTTTTAAATGGATCTGCCACCAAGACAACTGCAATAACAACAACAACAAACAATTTTCCATGAGGATTTGGCAAAGCCTGACTTTTGACCCCACAGAAAATAAGCTCTATCCATCAAACGCACATGCCCATCTTTCCACTAGTAGGTTAATGGAATCCAGGCAATAAAGAGGTGCTTGCACTTGGTTATATCAGCTGTAAGATGTACCACAAATATACCAGGTTCACTCCCTTTACTCAGTTTAAATGACTAATTTGTGTGTTGCTATTTGAATGTTTTGAGGTAAAATGTTTTCAAATGTTTGTGAAAGCTTGATAAAACCTTTACTGAAATAGTTTAGTGTAACCATACAAATCGTCTAAATCTACAGGAAAAGTTTTAATATACCTTGTTCTGCTCAGCTTCCGCATTTCAGTTAGGATTCTTAGAAGATGGCTGCCTATGTAGGTAATGTAGAGCTGGTGTATACACACATCTCAATGAAGACCGTGGCAATTTCAATAACATGAAGTCTTGAGATTTCAATTATCCCATGAGGTGTTTCATTGAAATGAATTTAATTGAATAAACATTAAAACAGAAGTGCTCTATGTAATCTATTATTCACATTTATATGCAAATCAGCAAAAACAAATACACCTTATGACAAATTCTGGCATTGTACAAACGATGCGTGCTGAGAGGGCAGAGACAGATGCACAAATTCACTTGAACAAAAGGTACATTCATATCAATCCCAGAATGCTTTAGCATGTTGTCTAAAATCAGGTGAATGGAAATGGCATAATAATGGTCTGAAACGAAATGAAACAAAATATTTTAAAAGCCAGTAGGTTGCATGAGCAAATTGATCCTTAAATATATAATTTAGCTGGTTTCAGGTTTAACTTAATATGCTTTTGACACCCATTTTAAAAATCATCTACACAGAGCACAACAAAATGAAACAGAATGCCGGATACCATGAAACATAAAAAGAATTTTAAGGGTTGTAACATTTTTTACTTGAACAGTCATCTTTAAACACCACACTCATGACACTCATCACACCTGAAAATACAGCACAATGTCACGCTATGGCTGAAGGTGTCTGTCTCATTGTGTATGGCTGATGGGAGTTTTACTGTGCAATCTGTCTAACTGCTTATTCACAACATGCTGTTAGTGTGCTAATTAAAGCAGAGCTATACATATCAATACTAATAAATAAATCTAGATAAACTAGATGACCTCCCTAATCACTAACTACCTAACTAGTTGGTTTTTGAACAACTAGTCAATAACAGTGATTCACTCCTAAACCAGAGAGACTGAGCTGATCCCAAAACAGGCAAGTGGGGTTTTGACAGCCATCATCTGGTGGAAGGACTTGGAAAAACAAAAGAACACAAACAGTGACAAGCAATCAGTTCTCAACACCTTGCCCCTGGCACAAACCTTCATGTATTACAGAGAAGAAAAAACCCTGCAAAACATGACAGCTGTGTAGGGGATGAGTGATAGTCATCGGATATGTCTAGCATTGCTTTCTTCCATGTTTTCCTTCTGTGGGTATAAGACATGTTGGAGGACTCTTGATACATTCGTGTCCTTCAACGTGAGGTCAATTTAAGGTCACATAAACACAAACACACGCACACAATAACATTCACAAACATACCTGCTGAAATGAGTGACCCTGTGAGACGAGGTGAGAGATAGGTCCCAGTAAACTAGCATGTGTTAGTACATCTGTGTATTTTCAAAATAAGGCATTTTATTTTTAGCTGCACTTTAGATCTATCGGTTTGAAGTGCTGAATTCTAACACGTTAAATCTCAGACGCAGGGAGTCTTTGCAGGCAGAAGATGTGGCTTATTTTTAGATTTTAGCACTCATCCTAGGAAATGTGCCTGAGGAAATCAACCTAATTTAATACTTGCACGCACAGATAGTTGTTTGCGGAAACATGTTATGTTTAGGTGACAGAAAAACAAAAGAGTTACATGCTTACCTCCTCATGAAAAGTGTTATGTTGTTTTTTTAAAGCCCCAATGAAGTAAAACTCAGAGTTTTGTGATCGTTTTAGTCCACAAGTGTTAGCTTTTGCATCATCTATGTGCTAGCGTACTCCTAAATGTTAACAAAATTCCATTTTAGCAGATATTGAAAATGTTGGGGGTTGACCATAAATATTGATGAGTTAGTCATCTTGCACTACACAGATTTTTGTCCAGTCAAAAGCTAGAATGAATATGTTCCTTATCCTAATATCACTTGCAACTGACTAAGAATCTGCAAATATAAAATTTATTATTATCTTTTATTTTTTCTATTTTATTATTTGTATTATTTTCTATATTAAATATGGGTATGTTATCGCATTATGAGGTGGCGATCTCTCACCATATGGCAAGTGCTCCAAAGAGAAGACAACTTTTGTTAATGACAGACCACATTTAGAACACCTCACAGACAGCCAATCAGAGTGCAGTAATAAAGGAAGCCTGATGCAACTTGATTTGCATAATGGCAGAGAGGCTTGTGGGTATTGATTACGGTTACATAGCAGCTCCAAAAATCTATTAAATTAATTGAGCAAACAACCGGAGATTATGCAGATTGGATGAAAAAAGGGGAACAGTGAGAAGAAAGAGTAAAAGGAAAGACACACCAGCTGTTTGGGAAGTAATGGGCCAGAACAAGGAGGGACTGATTAGGAGAAGATGCAAATATCTCTCCTCCAACAACCTTCCATTTTTACAACTCTCCATTTTTATTCTCCAATCCCAACACTTTAGGTCAAATGTACACACACCACGGACAGGTCTACACTGGTCTACAACACAAGTCTGTCAGGATTATATAGTAATTATACAGTAGCCCAAATGTACAAAACACAGTAATGATGATTATTTGCCATAAGTAAAGGGTAATGTACATGATGCATATTTTATTAGTTATTTTATTATGTGAGACATTTAAGCAGCACCAGTAAATAAGCACCAGATAGGCAGTACTTTATGTTTTAAACCTTAAAGGAAATAATTTTAAGTTCAATGCATTTTTACACATTCACAATACAATACACACTAAGTAGTTAACAATTAACAGTTAATTGCAATTATTTGTATGAAAATTAATCATTAGGCAAAAAAGTATGATTGTGACAACCCCGCAACAGAGTGCGGTAATTTAAACCCTGAATATACAGTTACAACAAGAGCACTTGTGACCTCCAGCTAGCAGTTCATTACACAACAAAACACTTAGCAAAGATGCGATGGAGTGAGATACGGAAGGAGGGAAACAAATGAGGGATGCAGAATTCTGTCCTGCAGTGAGACTGGAGGGTGGCAGTTCCACTCTGACGTGTTGGGAAACTGGCACAGTGGGAACAAACTTAACCCCACAGAGGAGGGTAAGAGGGCACAGAGGAAGGAGAGGGAGAGAAGGAGAGCAATGCCAGATGGCATCCTCAAACTTTCTCAAACACTTTTTCTTGCCAAGGGGAGTGGGCTTCAGTTGTGAAAGATGCCACAGGGCACAAACCATGTTCGCAACAACACAGGAGTCGCAACCCAGGCCAGACGTTGCTGGAAGCCGTGGGAGTGTGCGTGCGAGAAACACACCATATGGAAGAGTGCACCTGCAGGCCATCATTACTACAGCTACAACATGGTCAAAATGCATGATCATGAGGACCAGCACACCTGCACTCGGGTACGACCTTAATGTCA